>PVIH01027939.1:0-16015 GCA_004025045.1 Sigmodon hispidus | reverse complement strand
AACTTCTGAAAGTCTTTCTTCAAAACAACACTTAATCCAATGGGAAATAGTTCCTACTTCCTTCATGAAATGTTGTTCCTTCATTTGGTGACTGGTCTAATGAAGAATATAACAGCTTTCTCATTTTACTGTCCTGCAGGCAGTGGTGGTACACCACATTCCCTTTCCAATCTGGAATCCCTTCCTTCTCTCTTCTCTCAGAGTATTCTGTACCCCAAGTATTCCTCTTGCAGATGTATATTCCTTATTTAGTGCATTTGTTTATTTATTTATTCCTTTGGTGTCTTTTAAAGATTCTTTTTCAACTGATATCATTTGAATATTAGAGGTCACCTTATCCTGGGTCACAACCTCCCTCATTTTTTCATTGCATGATGCTCCTGACTAGATCCTTTGTATACATTAATATCCACAAAATCTCTTTAAAACTTCAGCCACTTCTAACTGGGCACAGACATATTCATCTCACTGTATCTGAAATTTTATTTCTATATTGAACAGCTGCAGGCGTTCTCTTTTTATGAGTTTCTAAGAAAACTAAGAAATGAACTAACAAACCAACAAAACACAATAAAACATCAATATATAATGCCAAATAGATTATCTAGAGATTCCATGACAGTTTGCATAAAGGATTTAACCTCCTCATAGTTGAGAATCTATTTATGAAGGTTGGGGTTTTGAACCAATGTCCAACAGAGTGGTGACTGTTTATAAAAGATGTAGAAAATCAAAATAACATAAAATTGTATAGTCTGAGGGAACAATAAATTGTCAGCAGAAGCTTTTCTGCAAAACTGACCTTCTGGCTGAATTCCAAGTAGGAAAGGAACCCACATATAAGACAATTAAAATTATGAACATTTGAAGCAGAAGTCAGATCCCTGAGCCCACACACAATGGGCATCATCAAGAAACCGCATGCAAGAAGCACAGTGGAGCACAGACAACTTGCTAAGGGTAAAAGATGACTCTAGTTAGGCCTCGAATGGGAACAGAGGCTTGGGAATCAAAGGAGAATTAAGTGTCCTTGTAATAGACTGGAAGATCTCCAAGACATAGATCTTTCTCTGCCTCTTCTCACCAAGCATCTTTTCAATCTGCAAAGAATGTGAGAGGTTGGCTCCAGGAACACCCTGATCTGTTGAGCACAGTCACCATTTACAATTTAAGGAGCTGAGTCCTCTATAAGTTGCTGTCCTATTGAGGTCTCAATTAATTTTCTTGGTGGCTATAGTGACAAACCTTCTCCTTACCTGTCTTTCTAAAATTCAGAAAGACTGAAAAAGAGCTGATTTCCAGGGAATTGGTACACTCCTATGAGCACAGCACTCAGAAATTTGAAGTAGAGGATGAGATACATAAAGCCTGTCTCAAAAAAAAAACCCTCTCACAGAAAGAATTCTCTTTCCACATCTTTTAGCCACAGTATTACTAAAGTTGATCAACTTTATTTTGGACCCTCCTTATTAAACTATGAATATGATCTGAAGAGAAAAAAAAAACACTAGCTCTGAATTCTTCAACTTGCTGCCTCTTCCTCCAGGAGGTTGAGGCTATAAGTTAGGTGACAGGAGCAAGGTTAGAATACTTAATGCTTCAAGAGCCTACATTCTGTGGTATAGAAAGGTAAAGATGCAAGATATGTAGGCCTTGGGAAAGGGAGAAGGAAGCCAGGTATGGCAACATGTGCTTGCAAATCCCAGGAGTCCAAGCTGAAGTCAGAACTTTGTGGCAAGCCAGAGCTACAGAGAGAGAGACTGTCATGAACAGAGAAAACACAGGAGTAAAAGTTATGCTTTGCTCTTTGGCATGGCAGGTCTCAGAGTATAGTGAAGAAGGGTTATTTCCTGGCGACTGCTTTATTCATGCTGTCCCAGGAACAGATCTGACTTTGAGACTGGAGTGAGTCAGAGGGCTAATATATGAACAATGTGATCCCATGGGCTCTGAGACAAGTGCTGACAAAAAGGGGAACTTTGAGCAGACAGAGAAGCAGTGTAAAGATTCTGACTGGATCCCCACTTAGGAAAGTTGTTTTCTGGGACCAAGATTGGTCTGTGGTGCTTGACCCCAGACACTCCCTAGCAGACAGGACTAGGATTTAGCTGTGAGGGGCTCCTCCAGCTGCTCCTAAAAGAGGGACCTTGCAGGGTCATCCAGCCTCCTATTGCATCAGCAGAGGACTGAAGACTTTGAAATTCGGACTCAGACTCTGCCCAGAGGTGAGGTGATGTCAGCAGCCCACTGTGCCTGAATCTCCACGTGGGACAGTTGTGTTCAGGGACCAGGATCATTCTGTAGTGCTTGACCCCAGACATTCCTTAGCAGGCTGGACTGGGGTTTGGCTGTGAGGGGCTCCTCTAACCACACATAAAAGAGGGGACATTGCACAGCCAGCCTCACCTCCAGGGCAGACTGCATCATCAGAGAAGGACTGAAGACTAAAAATTCAGATACCTGCCCAGAAGAAAGTGATGGTTCTACAACTACAAGACCTGAACAGAGCAATGAAGAGGAAGCAGAAGAAAGCAATACCAAAAACACCTTTATGAAGATCATTGAAGCCTTCAAAGAAGATATAAAAAAAATCCCTTAAAGAAATAGAAGAAAATACAAACAAAAAATTGGAAGAGATAAACAAATCCTTGAAAGAAAACCAAGAAAAGGTAAACCAAAAAGGTAAAGAAACATTTCAGGAACTAAAAACTGAAATAGAAGCAATAAAAAGGCACAAAATGAGGCCAAGATGGAATTAAAAAACCTGAAGAAAAAGAGCTGTAACTACACATACAAGCATATCCAAAAGAATTCAAGAGATGGAAGAGAGAATCCCTGAAGTGAAAAACTCAGTAGCTGAAATAGATATATTAGTCAAAGAAAATACTGAAACAAAAAAGCCATAACACAAAATGTTCAGGAAATCTGGGACACCATGAAAAGACCTAACTTGGGAATAATAGGAATAGAAGGAGAAGAATACCAGCTCAAAGGCACAGAAAATGAATTCAATAAAATCATAGAAAAAAACTTTCTTAACTTGAAGAAGGAAATGTCTATAAAGATACAGGAAGCTTACACAACTCCAAATAGATATGACACCCCTAAAAAAGTCAGCACACCACATAATAATCAAGCCACAAAGCATATAGAACAAGGAAAAATTTTAAGAGCTGCAAAAGAAAAGGGCCAACTTACTTATAAATGCAGACCCATCAGAATAACACCTGACTAATGGAAACAATGAAAGCTAGAATGGCTTGGTCAGAAGTTATACAGTCACTAAAAGAGCATGGGTGCCAACCAAGAACACTATACCCAGCAAAATTATGAATCACCTTAGATGGAGTAAACAAGATATTTCATGACAAAGTCAGACTGAAATAATACCTATCTAACAAGCTGGCCCTCCAGAAAGCAATAGAGGGAAAACTCCAACCTAAGGATCCCAGATACCCTCATGAAACCACAACCAACCAATAATCTCAGAAAAGAATAGCCCAGTGAAAGGAAATACATACAAGCTACAACCAAAAGAATGCTGATTAGATGTTTTTGGGTTTTGTTGTTTTTTTCTGCATTTGGGTTTTTGGTAATCTTTATTATGGTTTGAGGTGTTGTTACTTATTTGCTCTTTCTTTTGTTGTTAGTGTAGGTTTGGTATTGTGATAGGTTGCTCACTGTTTATATTGCTGCTCCCTCTATGCAGTATTAAGAAAATGACTGTATTTTTCTTAATACAAAATTATTTCTAACTCTTTACTCTTAAGACTAATTTTCTTTGTCCAACTTGGTGTCTCCTGTAGCACCAGAACTTCCCACAACACCAGAATTATTATGTATCCAGCTTGGACTACATAGTGATTTCCAAGCCAACCATGGCTCTAAACACTTTGGATGTGGCTAGAGTTTCCAACTTGGTATACACCTGTATCATGATGAGAAAAGTATCTATATGGTATCCTTGTGGTCATATATTTAGCTATCATTAAAATATGCTTCTCTATATGCACATTTCATGAAATGATTATGTACACCAAGCAAATAAAAAACACAAGAGTATTGCTCTAGAGTCTTGGAGAAAATGAAGAAATCTCCTATAGGAGGACAAAAGAAATCCATGACCTGCTTGCCACCTGGGACCATGATTATATGCTGTTCATGGCTCTGACACAGCTGTGGGTGGGTTTGTGTTTCTTATTACCACTAAGGGTCCTGCAGCCACCTGCAGTCTGGACACCACATGTGACCACATTGTTGCCAAAGGGATATGGCCCCACATGAGTCATGTGTGTCTTAGAAGCTATTCTGCCACTCTGGAACGTAGTGGTGTCTGTGTACCTGTCAGGGCTGTTGTACCTGAGGGTCATGTTCAGGTTCATGGCTCTGTTAGAGTTAGTTTATATGGACATCTGAGGCTAAACCTAACTGTAACCCTAACCCAAACCTAACAATAAAATGTTTGTTATAATAAAGTATAATTTTTACAATAGATTAACAATGAGTAGCATATTAAAGTTGTCTTATAGATCTATACAAAGAAATTAAAGAGCAAAATAATTCCATATTGTCCATTCTCAATTCTAATTTAAGCAGGATTTTTCTATCTGTCTTTTGAATGCATCTTAGTTGTACTACATAACATGTATCTCTATCACTGTTTCTAATTCTTCTCAGGACTTTCTTTGTGAGATCTTGACACCTGATCTACATTTGGAGGTCTAGAACATTTGAGAATAAACTATGCATGTTTAGGGTTATTCACCTGTGAAGAAGCTTTCATGATTCTGATTAGTAACTCTATCTCCCCAGACTGATATCACATACAATTTTCAACAATCTGAGGCAAGCAATAGAGGAGAGGAAAGAACATAGCACTATCCACCTTGTAATCACCACCTGAGATAGTAACTGTCTTAAGTGGTAAAAAATTACTGGCAGTGCTTTCTTGAGCCATTAGGAGCTCTCTGCACCCCAGAGTGCCATGAGCCATAAAAGCAGAGTGGAGATAAACACAGATGTGTTCACCCTTATTATGATAACCATTGCTTAGAGAAATGCTGGTTTTAGTAGAAAAAGACAAAGAAGAAAAATTCCTTTTTTTATTCAGTACGATATTAGTCTTTCATAAAAATTTATGTGGGGCAGCAGAAGTAGGAAATTTTAGATAGCTGTATTTATCTTTTAGATATTCTTTTCAACTTTTTTAAGTGAAATTCAGAGAACTGAATAAAAAACACAAAATTTTATCCTCAGAGTAAGAATTTTTAAAAAGCCATTCATCCAGTAAGTATTGCATGACTTTAGTTACCTTCCACATACAGAGAGGGGATAAGAACTTCTTTGATACTTCCAATATGTAATAGGCAAGCACAAAACTAGAGCTCCAGGAAGCTTTACTTCTCAGTGTGGTTTATTATCCAAATGGCATTATGAACCCATCAGTTTTGTCATTGTAATTACTATGAGTACAAATTCTGATGTTGCCATGGACACTGTCAATAGGGCAAAACAACAGCCTTCAGAATAAGAAAATATTTTCACCAACCCTACATGTGATAGAGGACTGATTTCTAAAATATATAAAGAACTCAAGAAACTACATCCCAAAACCTTGAGTAACCCAATCAAAAAATGGTGTTCCAAACTAAAGAGAGAATTCTCAGCAGAAGAATTACGAATGGCCAAAAGGCACTTGAAAAAGTGCTCAACTTTTTAGCCTTGAGAGAAATGCAAATGTGAGGACTTGCTTTTTGGGTTCAGGGTCAATCCCTAGACTCAGATCTCAGCTCTCCCTAGCAGACAGGAGCTAGAGTTTGGCGGTGAGGGACTCCTCCAGCCACACCTAAAAGAGGGGAACTTGCAAAGCCACACTTCCAACTGCTCAGCAGAGAAGGACTGAGGACTTGGAAATTCAGACCTGGCCCAAAGGGGAGCAGATTTCAGCTCCTGGACCACCAAACTTCCTGGGACTTGCTCTTCAGTTTCAGGGTCAATCCTTAGACTCTGAACTCAGTTCTCCCTTGCAGACAGGAGCTAAGGTTTGGCTGTGAGTGGCTCCTCCAGCCACATCTAAAAGAGGGGACCTTGCACAGTTGGGCCCCACCTACAGGGTGAACTGCATCATTAGAGAAGGACTGAGGATTTGAAATTCAGATACCTGTCCAGAGCAAAGTCAGAGAATGAGCAGACCCCTTGCTCAGAGGAGACAGGTGACACACAAGCAAGCCCTCTTGCAACAACTGACTAAAAGCTGCCTAATTGTGAACCACTGAAGGCATGGGCAGGCACCAGTACAAAAATACGTATAACAATATAAAGAACAACAAGGCAAAACCAGAAGAACCTGGTGGTTCTACAACTACAAGACCTGAACAGAGCAATGAAGAGGAAACAGAAGGAAACAACACCAAAAACACCTTTTGGTATTTTGACTAGTAAATTCTGTAGTAGTTTCCTCTACAGCAAACCAAACCAAACAAAAACAAAATGCTTTTTAATAAGGGGTGATATCTACATTTACCATGTGTAAGTATAGATAGTATACTAGATTAAAGTATAAAGTATATATAGATGAAAGTATAAAGAATGTAGTATAATTTGAAATAAGGTGCAATGGTATCTCCCACAGTAGTTTTTTTGTTGTTGTTCAGTATTATTTTAGCTATCATTGTTCTTTCATGACTCTATATAAGTTATTAGATTACTTTATGCTTCTGATGAAAAGTCCTGGTATTTTCAGATTGGATTGAATCTATTTTGGAGAATGGTCATTTTGCACCCATCTTGCCAACCTAAGCATAGAGGGGCTCCATCTCCTGATAGTTTCTTCAATGAATTCACTGTGTTGCTTGGATACACCCTTCATTTTTCTGATCAGGTTCATTCACAGGTAGCTTTTAGTATTTTGTGTCTATGGTGAATGACATTGTATTCCTAATGTCTTTTTTAGTGTGTTGTTAATTGTCACATAACACCACACTTCATGTTTTTGTGTGTGTTTTAAATTTGTACCCATCCATGTTGTTTAAAGTATTTATCAGATCTAGAGGCATTTCCATTTTTTTTGGTGGGTCTTTAAAGTTCCCTATATATAGAATTTATCTCTATTGGATTCTTGACTTTTTTTTCTATTTGTATCTCTTTTGCTTCCTTACATATACACTATTTTATACATTTGGATGTTATAAGTGCAAATAAACAAGCAAGCAGTGTTCTTATGAGAAGACAACATAGCAACACAGATGTACATATGAGCAATGCCATGTGATGATAGAGATACCTATTAGAGTTCTGTCTTCAAGCCAATAATGCAGGGAATGATGAGAAACTAGAAGAGTGTCAAGATGGGGACTCTTGGCTACTCTAAAGAGCCTTCATCAAGAGTGAAGCTGTTCCAAATTTTAATTTTAACATCTGTACTCTAAACAAGAACATGTTTATATTTACATGACTGTGGTCATATATTGTGTATCTAATCATTTTTTCTTGAAGATCATAGGACAGAGAAAGCACAGACTCAATCAGGAAGGCTAGGGAGTAGTGGCTGTCATGGGATTCAGGTGTTATTTGACAAAACTTAGAGGCATATCTATCTGTGGAGTATGAGGACCCTGAAAGGGGCATGGCCAGACCCCATTGAGACCCAGGGGCAGTGACCTCCCTTCTTGTTTATTTCTGTGTTCTCAGGGTACAGATCAGATGCCAGGCATGGGAAAGCTCCACTCTCCAAGAATTGTGTTAAGGTTCAATTTGTATGATTGAATGTTTATAAACCGCTCAATAATTATTAATCATTTATGTGATATATTGCAAGAAAATATTTCTTCAACAGGTGACCTTTAATTTTAGCACTAGGAAATTCAAAACAGGAAATGATATTGCTGGACAGAAAAAGGTTTATAAGACAGGAGGAGACAGAGTTTGACCCTTCTCTTTTGGCTAACAAATCAGAGGCAATCATTCTGAGGATTGGTAGAGAGAGAGGATCTATCCCTTTTGGCCTGAGGAATTGGTTTCGTGAAAAGTGTTTCTGGCTTGTTCTCCTGTTTTTCCAATCTTTCAGCTTTTTCCCAAAATTTGGATTTTGGTTTTTATTATAAGATCAATTCATGCAATACATTACCAAGTTTCTAATAATTTTTCATTCTAAATCAAATCAATATAAGCATACATATGCTTCAAATCACTGTTAGATATAAGATATAATGGCACTTTTTCTCCTCTAACTATTGTGTATCTTTCGCTATTTTACTTTATTTGGAAAAACCAACATGGTTTGAATCAGCATATATGCCTAGATTGTAAGGATACATATATATGCTGTTTTTTTATATTGAAAATTATTTTTTCAATTATTATTATCATTATTATTATTATTATGAACAGAGAAGTCACAGTTTCTAACCTTGTATATCCTTATTCAAGGTCCCTTCCCCCTCCCATCACATCAGGTCATTCTTTTTTCTACACAAATCCCCATCCCCTCCCTGCTCAGTCCCATGGCCCCACTGCCCCAATATTGCTTAGTTCAGTCTCCATGCCTGGCTAATCCAGTTTTCTTCCCCTCCCTCAAGAGTGAGTCAGGTGTTAATCTAGGGGGAGTGGGATCCAAGGAGTCAGTCCAAGGTATTTCTGATCCCAAGCTGTTCAGTGGTTGTGGTTTGCAGCTTGGGCATACTTTGCTTTTTTCTTGTTTGTTTAGAGTCCACTGATGAGTGAGTACATCCCCTGCTTATCTTTCTGAGTTTGTGATACCTCACTCAGGAGGATATTCTCCAAATCCATCCAATTGCCGGCAAATTTTAGAATACCATTTTTATTTTAGGAAAGTGTTTTTCCCTGAATTATTGTGCCCATATCCATTGTAATGGAATAGTACAGCTAAAGGAGTTCAGCAAACACAGTAACTAACTTCTAGAGTAGTACCAATGTCTGTAGGATAAAAGACAAATTGAGGTCTCATAATAAACATAGTATGAGAAGAAATAAAAGAAGCAACAAAATAAAACTAAAATATCAAGATGTATAACCCAAATAAGTCACAGATTTTTATTAAATATCCAGAGTTGATAGCAGAAAACTATGAGCCCTATATCAAGTAAGAACAAATTTAACAAGTATAAAGAAATCTATTCATTATCACTCATTAGCCCAGCAGTATACTTAGAATGGTGAAAAAATTGGGTAGAAAAACAATGCCACATCAGCCAGCACAGCTCAGCACAAGAAAGAGTTCCTTATACTATGAGCTCTCTTACTGCAGAAAGGGAAGAGAACAACCATGACATCAGTCACTTAGGGGAAGCCACTCAACCCTAGCTGCCACATTTACAAAGACATATATCTAAATGCCTCCATTGAGATATGAAGCACCCTGGGGCCTCAAAGCACCCATTGTGAAGAGACTCTATAGGACTTGCATACTTCTGTGGATCCAAAAAAAATACACATTAAAAAATTAATTATTGGTGGTGGGAAGGGGCGGGATCCTGCCACTGCCGCTGCAGCTGGAGCCAGTCTCTGGGCTGGTAATGGGGTTAATTCCCTTCCATGAGACACTTCCTTGCAACCAGCCAGCCCCACCCTCACCCCACTGTGCCACACTAATGCCACCTCCACCTGCTCCTTCTCCTCAGTAATGCGGGCCACTGAAAGGTATGATATATTTGATCCAAGACAATCCATTTCAGCCCAGGAATCTACAGTGGTGACAAGGACATGGGACTCCTCCTGCCAGATTACTGTTTGTTCAATACAATTGACATCCTAGCTGACAACTGTGAAAAGGAATCTTGGGTTATATTATTTTATTTTTGTGGAACACCACAATCCCAGATCCATAGAACACATCAGGCTTCAAGTTCCCTATAGAACTCTAAAATAACGTTTGCTAATGAAGATGTCTGATGTTGTTAGTATAAAAGATGAAAGTGAAACAATGAAGGATTTGGAAGCAGAAGTGAAAGATACAACCAGAGTTGAAAATCTTATTAAATCAGAAAACTATGGAAAGATTTTGGCAGAGAAGAATGAAAATTGTATTGACAACAGTATTGATTTGCAGTCAAGCTCAAAGTTAAAGCTAGTTCGGAGCCTTGCAATGTGTGAAGAAACTCCACCACCCCCTGCATCAGAGCAATCACAGGAGACCCAGAAAAAAATTCAAATCCCATTAACACAATCATTTGAAAAAGTGGAAAAGCCCTCAAAAGATGAAACAGATAAAGAAAAAGCCAGTGATAAGTTGCCCAGAAAAATGTAATCAAGAGATTCCAGTCAAGAATACACTAATTCAACTGGCATAGATCTACATGAATTTTTAGTAAATACATTAAAAAACAATCCCAGGTACAGAATGATGCTGCTGAAATCGGAACAAGAAATTTTAAATTTCATTGATAATAATGAGTCCCCACGTAAAAAGTTTTCCCCAATGACATCTTACCACAGGATGTTGTTGCACAGAGTGGATGCCTACTTTGGATTAGACTACACTGTTGATCAGAGTGAAAAGTCTGTCATAGTGAATAAACCTAGCAACATAAGAATACCTGATCATAAATTTAATGAACATATTAAGGATGATAGGGGTGAAGACTTTCAGAAATGATACATCCTTAAGAGAGATAACTCTAGCTTTGACAAAGATGATAGCCAGATGAGAATACATTTAAAAGATGACAGAAGAAGCAAATCTGTAGAAGAAAGAGAAGAATACCAGAGAGCTAGAGATTGAATATTTTCCCAAGATTCCCTGTGTTCCCAAGAAAGCTATATTATTGGCAAAAGAATCCAAGATGAAGATATTAGTGGTACCCAGCAGAGGCACCAGATATTTAGAGTTAATAAAGATGCTTCAGAAAGATCAACAAACAGCCATCAGAGCAGCACTGAAAATGATTTGAAATACTCAGAGCCACGACCCTGAAGCACACCACACGTTCCAAAACAACAATCTCCGTGCAGCCTAAATTAAGGATGTATTCTTCTAGACCAACTGACTGGCTAAATGGTTGAAATTAAGATTAATGCTTAATCTGAAGCAGCACAGATTCAGACATCTGCTTCCAGAACCTCAAACCTGCTGTAACCAAAGCCAGCAGCTTCAGTGGAATCTCGGTCCTAACAAGAGGTGATAGTTCTGGAAGCAGCAAAAGCATAGGCAGGCCTTCAAAAACAGGATCTGAGTCTTCAGGCACTGTAGGGTCCTCTACAGGCTCTCTTTCCCACACCCAGCAGCCTCTCCCAGCTTCAGCTATTAGCCAGCCTTCTCATGGTGTACCTGTCATCTACCCGGCTGCCAGGAAACACAGTTCTCTTTCCTTTGATGGTGGCCTCAGTGGCAAGGTGCATCTCCTAGCACTGGCTTCCTTTTGCTTCCCTTGGAAGCAACTGGCATACCATTTGCAGTATTCTTTTTTGTATTTTGTATTTATCAAGAAAAACAGTAAATTGAATTTAAAATGCTGATAAGTTAAGAATAACTATAAAGAAAGTAAAAATCATAAGCTTGACTTATCAAGGGTGATAATGTAAATAAATAATTTGCTACACATAAAATTATTTTGTGTTCAGCTTTAACTTTGGATTTTTTTCCTATGCCTTTATATCCCCATTCAAGGTCCCTTCCCCCTCCTGCCACATAAGGACACCCTTTCTTTCTCCACAACTCCCCATCCACTCCCTGGGAAGGCAGCAGACAGTCCCAGGGTCCCACTGATCCAATAAAGCTTAGTTCAGTCTTCCCTCTTGGCAAATCCAGTTTTGACCCCTTTCCAACAAGAGTGAGTCATGTGTTCCTATAAGTGTAGTGGGATCCGAAGGGTCACTCCAGGGTTTTTCTGATCCCAAGCTGCTTAGTGGTTATGGTTTGCAGCTTGAGCATGCTTGGCTTTTTTCTTGTTAGTTTGTTTAGAGACTGCTAGTGAGTGAGTACATCCCCTGCTTATCTTTCTGGGTTTCTGATACCTCGCTCAGGAGGACATTCTCCAAATCCATCCATTTGCCTGCAAATTTTAGGATATTATTTTTTCTTACTGCTGAGTAGTATTTTATTGTGTAGATGTACCACAGTTTGCTAATCCATTCTTCAGTTGAGGGACATCTAGGTTGTTTCCAGGTTCTTGCTATTACAAATAATGCTGCTATGAACATAGTTGAGCTAATACCTTTGGAGTGTGACTGTGCATCTTTAGGGTACACACCCAGAAGTGGTATTGCTGGGACCTTGGGGAGATTAATTCTCAATTTCCTGAGAAACCATCCACCTGGCAGTATTCTAATCAATCCACAGACTGGTCAGCCCTTCATAAATCCAGATGGAAGTCCAGTTGTGTACAATCCAGCCATGCCTCAACAGCCAGTTTGAACCCAAATGCCTGGTCCTTCACAGACACCTCTGCCACCCCTCCACCACAGCAGCCAGCAACTAGTCACATTTTCTCACAGCCTGTTGGTTCTCTTCAGTGCTCTTCTCAGCCTGTTCCATCCTCTCCAGCCCCCTACCCATCTCCACTCCTGCCAGTCTCACCTACACAGCAGTACTCTGTGGATAACCTTGGCTCTCAGTTCAGCCACATGATTCTTGCCCACCAGCCATCAGCTGATGGTTCTGACAATAAAGCCATGTTCCAGTCCACTGTTACTCTTCAGTCTCCACAATAATCTGGTTATATTGTGATGACAGCACCCCCACATCCTCCTCCACCACCAACCACTCCTCCTCCTCCTCCTTCCCTACCACCTAAGCAGTCAGTCCCCATGGCCAATTTCTCTGCCTCTGGGCATCCTGTCAGCCAGCCTGTGCTCCAGCAGCAGGGAAAACTTCCTCAGCCCTCACCACAGATGCCAGCCAGTTACTGTGCTCCAGGCCAGTATCACTTCAACCAGCCTCAGTATCGCCCTGTCCCTTCTGTCCATTACAGTTCACATCTAAACCAACCCCTGCCACAGCCTGCTCAGCAGACAAGTTATCAAGTTGTGTCCAACCAGCAGCAAAACTAACAAGGAATAGTTGGAATTCAATCACCCAAGAGTCAGAGCCACATGGGAGGACAGCCAAACAGCACTGGAACTCACATCCAAGGGGTGGTCATCCCCTACCATTCAGTGTCATCATATCAGGTTTCACTGCCTCAAGGTTCTCAAGGAATTGCATATCAAAATTACCAACAGCCTGTTGTGTTCTCTAACCAATCTAATCAAGGATCTCTGCCCACAACAGGAATGCCAGTCTACTACAGTGGCATTCCACCTGGCCAACAAAATAATTTAAGCTCTGCAGTTGGTTTCTTACAACATCCAGAGTGAGAACTAGTACAGTTTCCTCTAACCACATCACCATGCAGTTCTCAACAGCTTCAAGGCCACCAGTGTGCAGCTATGCCACAGCAGCCACCTGGAGGTGGAATGGTGATGATGCAGCTCAACCTACCAAGCAATTCACAAGTCTCAGACCCACTCACCCCCACAATGGAAACAAGACAAGTACTATTGTGACCATCAGAGAGGACAGAAGTGTATGGAATTTAGCAACATAGATAATATTGTCTAGCACAGTCCTCAAATTTACAGCTCCATCACCTCACCAGTGAAGTCACTGGCTCCAGCTCAACAGTCTACCTTAAAGACGATCTATCCCTAACCACTTTCCATCATGTCCCAGTTTGCTAGACCTTTTGTTCCTGGGCAGGGAGATGCCAGGTATTCACAGCTTGGCCAGCCCCTGCAGTACAATCCTCCTACTCTTCTGCATGGACACATTCCATACCAACAGGGTCAATCTGGTGGCAGGCATGGAAACCAAGGACACAGACAAGCTAAGAAAGCTGCACCCACTGACCTTGGAGCCAGTGAAGCAGTTGTTGGCAAAGTCTTGGAAACCACAGAACTCCCAGTTAGAATAACCTGAATGGTAGCTAAGAAGGTTTTTGGAGAACTCTTTAAAATTGGCACCAAGATCTGATGGCTCTGGGACCCCCAGTCTCAACCCCAGCTACGTTGTCATCCTCTGTGCTGTGGCAGTGGGAATAGCACTGTCAACCCTGAGGGCTCTAAACCCAGTGACCTGGCCTCCACATATACTGTCTTGACCACGTTCCCCTCCATTTCAGCTGCACAGATTGCACTAAAGAAGCAGATTCATTCAGTGAACAAGTTCAAGCTGAGACTGAGCAAGAAACTACAACTTCCACATTTTGGAAAGGGCAAGTACTCAGTAAACCAGCCACCTTTGGACCCCTCTATAGTCCCTCTGCCCTCTCCCATCTAATTGGATCAATATGTGGAGCAGATGTTAATAGAGACTACTTTGATGTTTGGCCACATGTTACAGCTTTTGGAGGAAAGGTCAGAGACTCAGTAAAGTGTGTAGGCAGTATCCCATTTTACCTCATTGACTATAAGAACCCACACAGAAATGGTACAGAGTTAGCAGCTTTTTCTAAGGAAATGCTGTTCAGATGCCTCCTAACTTTTATAATTATTTTGTTTTATATTTCTGAATTCTTCTATCAGATCCAAAGCTCTATTGTACAACAAGTTATTCTTCAAAGTGATTATAACCAGTTACAACCTGTATTTTTTTTGTAGCCAGCACAGTGTGAACCAACTCAGACTTTAGGGATAAAAAATAATGCAGGAGTAAAATAACCAAGTCAAAACCATGTCAAAACTATCCATTGGGTTCTAAGGAGATCCACAAGTAGACAATTACTCCTCCACTGAATTGCTAAACATAGAAATGTTTCCCAGCAAATCCAGAACTCCCCACCAGGCTCCTTACTTCTTCATTTAGATAGTATGGTCATTACGTGTAAGGTAATTATGTTCTCAATGCCTCTTAGTCAAACCACTTAGGCTAAAAAGAAATAGGAATCATCCTATGCAGGAAAATTATTCCACTTTTTTTTAGGTGTCCTTCCAATAACTAAATGCCACTCATCTGCATTCTCCTCTGAATATTTTATCTCCTGAGGAAATGCACTTGACAGGAGCTGAAGACTTTGTAAGTGGTTTATAGTTTGTTTTCATTGTTTGCAGCAGATTACTGGACATCCAAGATTCATTGCAATTATGAACAAGGAACCTTATTTTCAATTTCTGTGTAATTTTGCAAGGCTGTACAATGTGCTGATGCAAGTCTTTTTCAGTTCAAGAGAATAAATGTTTACAAATGTAAAAAAAATATTGCTTTCAGAAAAAAATCTTGGCTGGATTTTTTTTCCTTCTTTATTTTGTATTTATCAAAAAAACAGTAAAAAGAATTTAAAGTGTGGAAGAGTTAACAATAACTATACAGAGGATAAGAATCATAAGCATGGCTTATCAAGGGTGGAAATACAAATAAGATTGCTACACATATATTTTCTTTGTGTTCAGCTCTCCCTCTGAATTTTTTTTTCCATCCCTGTATATTCTTATTCAAGGTCTCTTCCCCCTCCTACCACATCTGGTCATTTTTTTTCTCTGTAACTCCCCATCCCCTCCCTTGGCAGGGAGGAGACAGTCCTATGGTCCCACTGACCCAATAATGCTTGGATCAGTCTTCACTCCTAGCCAAAACCTGTTTTGTCCCCCCTCCCTGAAGAGTGAGTCAGGTATTCCTATAGTTGGACTGGGGTTTGAAGGGTCAGTCCAGGGTGTTTCTGATCCCAAGCTGTTCAGTGGTTGTGGTTTGCCACTTGGGCATGTTTGGCCTTTTTTCTTGTTTGTTTGTTTAGAGACCACTAGTGAGTGAGTACATCCCCTGCTTATCTCTCTGAGTTTGTGATACTTTGCTCAGGAGGATATTCTCCAAATCCATCCATTTGCCTACGAATTTTAGGATATCATTTTTTTCTTACTGCTGAGTAGTATTCCATTGTGTAGATGTACCACAGTTTGTTAATCCATTCTTCAGTTGAGGGACATCTAGGTTGTTTCCAGGTTCTTGCTATTACAAATAATGCTGCTATGAACATAGTTGAGCTAATACCTTTGGAGTGTGAATGTGCCTCTTTAGGGTATACACCCA
>PVIH01027938.1:0-16045 GCA_004025045.1 Sigmodon hispidus | reverse complement strand
TTGAGAGCTTCGATGATCATCAAAAAGGAATTTTTGGTGTTGCTTCCTTCTGTTTCCTCTTCATTGCTCAGTTCAGGTCTTGTATTTGTAAGATCGCCACTCTCTTCTGGAGTTACCATATTGCCCTTTGTATTATTATGTAATTTCTTGCACTGACATTTGCCCATGGGTTCAGTGGTTCACGATTAGATGGGTCCTGTTCAGTTGTGGCACTTTGGTTTGTGTGTCTCCTGTCACCTCTCTGGTCAGGGTTCGAATCAGCCCCTCAGAGACCCCTGCAGTTGGTTTGCTCAGTTCACTCAGTTCGGGGTCGCAGTAGGGATCCTTGCAGATACCCTCAGCAGCAGCAGGAGCTGTGGGTGTGGCCAGGTGCAGAGTTCAGCTGCCCCCTGCTCCAGAGTGTGCTGGGACGCCACAGAGGGCACCGGTCCCGGCGGCAGAACCGGAAGCAATCCCCAGCAAATTTTAAAAAGAACATGTGGCTAACAAATTATGATATTATTTTATAAAACAAGATTCTCTAAATATTTGTTAGCACCACACTATAAACCTATATAATGGTTCTGATTATCACAGAAACATTCACAAATTAGTGCAAGGTAGTCATTTTTCATTGTTGGCTCTGGTTATGTTATTTTTTATTATTTCATTTGCTTTTTAAGTTTTTGTGTGTGGTTTGGATTTTTTTATTTTTTGTTTTTTTTCAAATTTGATATAAGTTAGGATCATCTGGGAAGGAAGAACCTCATCTGAGAAAATGCATTTATTGGATTGTTCTGTCAACAACACTGTGGAGAATTTTCCTGATTTATGTGGAAGGTCCTAGCTTCCACTGTGAGTGGTTCCAACCCTGGGCAAATGGATCTAGTTGGTGTAAGAAAACAGGCTAAGGAAACACTAGGGGAGAAATCCAGTAAAAAATCCCCTCCATGGTCTCTTCTCCAGTTTCTATCTCTAGTTTTCTGCCTTGAGTTAGTGTCTTGGCTTCCCACAATGATCACCTGTGAGTCAAACATGTAAACCAAATAAAGTATTTCCCCCTCCCACCAAGTTGAATTTGTCCAATGTTTTGTCACAGCAACAGACAGCAAGCAAGGACATACAACAATTTAAAGCATGGCTCTAGTGTTGGACAAAGTAGCAGTGAACTAGGATTTGGTATCCTGCTCCCACATCAAACAGTTCACAATCCTGTAACTCCAGTTTCAGGCTCTCTCATGTTATTTTTTAGACTCCTGTTTACATATGGTGCACATATAGGCACACTCACAGATACAGTAATAAATAAAAACAAATAAATTTGAACAATACAATAAAACATCATAAATTTTTTTGACAAGCCTTATGTTAAGACACTGAAGCTACTTTGCTTTTTAAACTCTTAGTGGCTTATGACTTCTTTAAAGCATAGAACAGGATAGAAATGATCCTGTGTCTTCTATAAGGAGGTTGGCAAATGGTCATATAGTCTGCTATTGATTAACTTGGACAGCTACTACAAGGAAAGCCAGTCACTTTGTAAGTAAAGCTACACTGAGATAGCTGATAAAGAAGTCACCCTGGGCAGTTCAGATGACAGGATAACCGAGTTTCTGACTGGCATCTGGTCATATATTTACACCACTTCTTAAATACATACCCAATTAAGGCTTCCAGTAACTACCTTCCTACTGAGATCTGACTGCAGTCTACTAGTAGAAACATGTGAAGACTCTTTTTCTAGGGCCCACTCAGACCCTTGACACACAACCTTATAAGTAAAAGAAAAGTATCTATTATATGCAATGACATGTGAGGGTATTAGTAACCCAGGAATAGAAAAGAATTTAGTACCAGAAGAGAACTGCTATTGTAGCTAGTACCCAAATGTGTAGCATATATTTTGTACAAGGAGGTACTGGGAAAATGCAAAAGGACATTGTGGAAAATCAGCAGAAGCATGATGACACTTCTAAAGGGTTAAGGAAATGTCGTATGGAAACCTGGACAAGGAATGTCTCAATCATTAAACTGTCCTGTTGTAGTTGGTATGGACAGCTGCTCAAGTAGGTAGGCTCTACTCAGT
Source organism: Sigmodon hispidus (assembly GCA_004025045.1). Lineage (NCBI taxonomy): Eukaryota > Metazoa > Chordata > Mammalia > Rodentia > Cricetidae > Sigmodon > Sigmodon hispidus. The sequence goes on along the minus strand of PVIH01027938.1, from coordinate 13,980 downwards.
TCTTAGATAACAGGCAGTAGCATATCCTAAATGTCTGTGAACCCTAACAAACATCCAAAAGTCCTGCCTGGAATAAATTCTACATATGGAATTTGCATTGAACTTTCACTTTATTAATAAGTGTGGTATCTATTTATTTTTAATATCTTTAGGTTTTATACTAAACAGAAGACACCTGAGAAGAATAATTTTGTCATCTATGTTAATATTCTTGTATTGAGTAGAGCAACTTACAAGTATGTACAAAAGTACAGATATTAGATAATCTTGGTGGTCTGACATTTGAGATAATTTGAACTACATTAAGCCCCACATCAGCTATCACTGATTACTATTGCAAAATACATGCATAAGAGTGATGTATTATTGTGAGTAAAGGCAAAGATTTAGAGGTCAGACTGTTCAGTCTTATTTTCTTCTTAGTTCTTCCTGTGGACATTGAGAGAGGCAGCCATTTTACCTGCCTGAAGTCAGTTTCCTCATTTATAAAAAAGAAATAACAATTTCTCATTGAATTCTTATTAAGAATAAGTAAATTTGCAAGTCTCCAGTCTCTTATGTCATGTCTAAGGGTTAATGTCTGATCCCTAGGAAGTGCTATGTAGGTAGCTGTTATTAAACTTTATAAAGTATCTATGTCCAGCCTTCCAGTCTGCAAATTAGATGCTTTAATTCAGTGTTATTGTAGGGTTGAAATGTCTTTCTAATATATTGTTTTCCCTGTGTCCTGAACAAAATCCAAAAGAATTATGAAATGTGCTACATTGATTAACTATAAATGACTTAACAAGTGTTTGAACTATGGGCTGATTTTCACATGGATGCATTCTACGATCTGTTACGTTTCATGTTTAATGTCAAGATCTTGGCAAAAATATACAGAAATATTATACACAGCTCCTGCCCTTCTTGTAACTCCAGAAGTCATTCACAGCTTCCGCTAAAGCACTTATACCACAGAATCGCTATGAAAGAGAGAGAGGATCATCTTCAGGGTGTTTGTTTCCACCACCCTGAAGAGCTGAACTTTGAATGTGAAGGAAGTACCTGCCTGGGTTTCCCTGAAGAGCCGTGAGCTGTCAGATGCAGATTGCATCAGACAAATAGCCCAGGTTATCTCCCTTTAGGGATCTGCTATTTGACCTGAATTTAGTTTTATTGTTGTAATAAAAGACTGCAAGAATTTCCCCGGAAAATTGCATCCCCTAAATAACTTGCAGTAGTTAGGAAGAAGACATATTTGGAACTTCTAAAGTAATGTTTACATTTTAATAATACTTCATTGGAAACAAACTATCTTATAAACTATGATATTTAATACTGTATTCTGAATAGTTTCTGGATGACCCTATAGCTAATAAATATATGTTTGGAAATTAAAGTAATACTGAAATTCTATTTCAAGCTTACATCCTTTCTAGGCTTTATTATCACCATTACAGTTGGTGGCCTTGTGCATACTGAACTTTGAAGTCTTTTGTTTTCTTCAAGAAAATTAGTGGATGCTCTTGTTTTTTCCTTTTCTTCTACTTTCTTCTTTTTCTTCTATCTCCCCCTACAAATTTCAACTCATTCGATTTCTCACTTATAGCTACTTTACTTCACTGCTCTTCAGATTATGGCTATTTTTATGTGTGTGACAGAGAAGGCAGTGAAATGGTACAAGAGGGCATGCCAAAGGCACAAGAGAACAGAACAGAACTGATGGCACCTTGTGGATCTGAGAAGGCACAAGAGAACAGTGGTGATACAATGTGGCATTATGATACTGAAAAAACACAGTGATAGCACCATAGGCCACAGTGATGACACAATAAGGAATTGTGAGGAAATAATAGAACAAAGTGACAACATAATGGGAAACTGAAATGTCAAAACAGGGAGCACAGTAATGATATGATAGGCCATAGTAATGACACAATAGGGCAATACTATGACACAATGGGATACCATGATGACTCAGTAAGGCTTAATAATTGAAAATGCCAAGTTTATGACAAAGTAAGGCACTGTAATAATTCAATAGAACAGTGTAATGACTCAAGAGTATATTGCAATAATATAATAGGACACTGTGATGACACAATAGAGCAGATTGATGGCATAATAAGAGAGGGGAATGAGGGTAATAATACCATAGGACACTGTGACATAATAAGACATTGTGATAGCTCAAAATGGTACAGTAATAATATAACAAATTGATGCTGTAGCAAAGTAGGTTGCCATGAAGATAAATAAAACACAGATATGACTAAATATGACAATGGCACAAGAAAGCATTGTGATAACATAATAGAGCACAGTGATGTCACAAGAAGGCAGTGTGCTGACTGAATAGGACATAAAGATAGCAAAATGTGCCACAGAAATAGCACAAAGAGGACACAAGAATGGCACAATAGAACACATTGACAGCTCAAGAGGGAACTATGATTTTACAATGGGTCACTGTAATTATACAATAGGGAAATGCAGTGACAAAATAGGACATAGGGATTAAAAAATTGTACAAGATAATGGCAAGCTAAACAAGGTGATAGCACAATAGGACACAAGGATGACATAACAAGCAAAGAGATGGCATTCTTAGGACACTGTGACAAAATAAAGCACTGTGATATCTCAATAGGACACATGATGACATAATAGGATACTGTTATGGCACAAAGGGCACAGTGATGACAAAATACGACATAGTGAATGCATATTAATGAAGAAACATAAGGACACTGAGATGATAAAAGAGCACACCAAAGGTAAAATGGGCAAAGTAATGGCATAGTAAGATGCTATCATGGTGCAAGGCAGCAATCCACACTTAGTATGGAGCAGTGGCATCCCAGTGTGGGCCAAACACCCATATAAAGCCAACAAAAGCTTAAAAAGGGTTTGAGAGCAAAGAAACAGAGCCAAAAGCAAGTTTGCAAATTCCATTTAGAACAATGTTTTGAGGTTTTTTTAAAATAGCTTTCATATTTCCATTTATTTGAAGTTGAATAAAAAGATCTTATTTTTTAAAAAATTCATTTTACTGTTTTTCTTGATAAATACAAAATAAATAAAGAAAAAATACATACAAAAACAAAACAAAACAACAAAACAAAACCAAAAACAAACAAACAAAAAAAGCAGCTTCTTAATTGTATCTCTGAAGTGGGTCCTGGTTCCTGGTACACAGATGCCATGGTGTTTGGTCTTGAATTTCAAAATGGTAGGTCTGTGGCAGGCAGCTTAGAACAAGGCTCATGTCCTAAGTCTCACAGAAGACTCAGTATGGGCAACAAGCTACATGCAATTGATTTAAAACTTCTGTTCATATGGAACAAAACAGAAACAGAGTAAGAGATTTTTTTGTAGTAGCATTTTCTTGGATCTATTCTGTTTGCTGGCAGAAAGCAGAGATGTGCAGCCCCTTTAAAAGCACCTTCATGACTCACTTTTATCTGCAAAAACAGGGAGTCTTTTTTAAAAGACCCTGTTGCCAAACACAGTGGATAGTGATGCTCTAGATAGTGTTGACCAAAAATTACCCAGACTAAAGGTGTAAATAGCTCCAAAATATTTAATACTGCATTTCAGAAGGTAAACTGTGGCTCTGGCATCTCTGCCATATTGAAAAGCTGCCAAGCAGGGCGGAGTCAACAGGCAAAATAGCACTGTATAGTCTAGAATTTTAAAAGATCTTCTGGTTAGAAAATGATTAATGATATACAATAAGACAGATTCATTTGGAAAAAAACATTCAATGGCTTAAAATGTATATGAAAAAGAATATGTAGACTAGCAGAGAAAAGAAAAAGGGTAGAGAAAGCAATTTTAAAAAAGTAAAGAAATACAAATATAAAATACCACATAAAGATGGAAAATACACTAAGAGTCTGGATTATAGTTATTAATTGTGTTTTTCTTTAATTTTTTAACTGTTAATGAGCTAGCTACAGAAAGACAAGTAATTTCAATGACTGCTAAGTTAAATTAACACATATATTTTAAAGGTATTTTGACTTTGAAATTTGTGTCTAAAGATATGTTGCTTTGAAAAAGAGGCTCTGGACTCTCTGTAGCAGACAGAGATAAATTATGACTGCCACAATCCCCCCAGCTGCTGCAAAAACAGACACAGGCTTAGAGTAAAGGGTTGGGAAAAGATTTTCCAGTCAAATGGTACTAAGAAACAAGCAGGGGTTGCCATCCTAATATCTAACAAAGTAGACATTAAGCTAAACGCAATTAAAAGGGACCAAGATGGTCATTATTTATTCATCACAGGAAAACTTGGTCAAGAGGAGATTTCAAACCTGAATATTTATGCCCCTAATATAAGGGAACCTACCCAAGCAAAAGAAACACTACTAAAGCTCGAATCCCACTTCAATTCTTACACCCTAATAGTGGGAGACTTCAATAACCCACTTTCAGCCCTGGATAGATCAACCAGACAGAGACTCTACAGAGAAATAAGGAGTCTAAAAGAGGTTATGATGTGAATGGATTTAATAGATATCTACAGAAGCTTCCACCCAAATGCAAAGTAATATACATATTTCTCAGCTCCTCATGGAACTTTCTCCAAAATTGACCACATAATCGGTCATAAAGCAAATATCAACAGGTACAAAAACATGGAAATAATCCCTTGTAACATTTTAGTCCACCAGGGCCTAGAGTTAGAGTTCAACAACATCAAAAATCAAAGAAAGCCTACCAACTCATGGAAACTAAATATCACTCAGCTGAACCATCTCTGGGTCAAGGAAGAAATTAAGAAAGAAATCAAAGTCTTCCTAGAATTTAAAGAAAATGAATATACAACATATCCAAACTTGTGGGACACAATGAAAGCAGTCATCAGAGGAAAATTCATAGTGCTAGATGTCTACATGAAAAACCTACAGAAATCCCACACTAGAGACCTAACAGCTCAGCTGAAAGCCTTAGAACAATTAGAAGCAAACTCACCTAGAAGGAGTAGATAGCAGGAAATAATCAAACTTAGAGCTGAAATCAATACAATTGAAACAAAAAGAACAATACAAAGAATCAATGAATCTAAGAGTTGGTTCTTTGAGAAAGTTAACAAGATAGATAAGCCCTTAGCCAAACTAATCAAAAAACAAAGAGTGTTCAAATCAACAAAATCAGAAATGAAAAGGGGGACATAACAACAGACTACCCGGAAATCCAGAGAATTATCAGATCACATTTTGAAAATCTGTATTCCACAAAAATAGAAAACCTAGAAGAAATAGACAGCTTTCTGGACAAGTACCTTCTACCAAAATTAAATGAAGATCAGATTAATTACCTAAACAGGCCTATAACCCTTAAGGAAATTGAAGCTGTCATTAAAAACCTCCCCAAATATAAAAGCCCTGGTCCAGATGGTTTCACTGCCAAATTCTACCAGACATTCAAAGAAGAATTACTACGATTACTCCTCAAACTATTTCACACAGTAGAAACAGAAGGAATATTGCCAAATTCCTTCTGTGAGGCCACAATTACCCTAATACCCAAGCCACTCAAAGACACAACAAAGAAGGTGAATTACAGACCAATTTCCCTCATGAATATTGATGCGAAAATTCTCAACAAAATTTTGGCAAACCGTATACAACAATGTATAAAAAATATCATCTACAACGACCAAATAGGCTTCATCCCAGAAATGCAGGGAGTGGGGAGAAAACTGGACCTGCCAGGAGTAGAGACTGAAGTAAGCAATGTTGGGACAGTGGTAACACGGGACTGTCTGCTGCCTGCCCAGGGAGGGGATGGGGAGTTGTGGAGAGGAAAGAATGACCTGATGTGGTGGGAGGGGGAAGGGACCTTGAATAATGATATACAAGGATAGAAAGTGTGACTTCTTTGTTAATAATAATAATAATAATAATAATAAAGAAAATGAATCCACAACATACCTAAACATGTAGGACACAATGAGGGCAGTCTTAAGAGGAAAATTCATAGCACTAGATGCTTACATGAAAAGACTAGAGAAATCCCACACAAGAGAAATATCAGCACAGCAGAAAGCCTTAGAACAATTAGAAGAAAACTGATCTAGAAGGAATAGACAGCAGGAAATAATCAAATTTGAGGTGTAAACAATACAATTGAAACATAAGAACAATACAAAGAATCAATGAGACAAAGAGTTGGTTCTTTGAGAAAGTCAACAAGATAGACAAACACTTATCCAAACTGACCAAAATGCAGAGAGAGAGAGAGAGAGAGAGTATCCAAATCAACAAACAAGAAATGAAAAGGGGACAAAACAACAGACCCCCAGGAATTCCAGAGAATTATCAGATCATGCTTTGAAAATTATACTCCAAAAAAAGGAAAACCTGGAAGAAACAGACACCTTTCTTGACACAATGATAAACGTGATAAAAAAGAAGTAAGGGAAACATCATCCTTAATAGCTGCCAATAGCATTAAATAACTCAGTGTAACTATAACCAAAGAAGTAACAGATCTGTTTGATAAAAACTTTAAATCACTGAAGAAAGAAATTGAAGAGGATATCAGAAAATGGAAAGCTCTCCATTGTTCCTGGATCGGTAGGATCAACATAGTAAAAACAACAATCTTACCAAAGGCAATATACAGATTCAATGCATCCCATCAAAATCCCAACACAAATTTTTACAGACCTTGAAAGAACAATACTCAATTTCATTTGGAATAACAGGAAAGCCAGGATTGCCAAAACAATTTTCTTAAACAAAGGAACCTCAGGAGGCATCACCATCCCACACTTCAAATTATATTATAGAACTACTGTAATAAAAACAGCTTGGTACTGGCATACACATAGATCAATAGAATTGTATTGAGGACCCCAACATTAACCCACACATCTAATAACACCTGATTTTTGACAAAGAGGCCCAGAATATTCAATGGAAAAAAGATAGTATCTTCAACAAATGGTGTTGGTAAAATTAGATCATAGTGTGTAGAAAAATAAAAATAGATCCAAGTCTATCACCCTGCACAAAACTCAAATCCAAGTGGATCAAAGACCTCAACATAAACCCAGCTACACTGAACTTGATAGAAAAGAAAGTGGGAAATACCCTCCAACGCACAAGTGAGTACTTCCTAAATATAATACCAGTAGCACAGACACTAAGAACAACAATAAATAAGTGGGACCTCCTGAAACTGAAAAGCTTCTGTAAGTCCAAAGACACAGTTCATAAGACAAAACAACAGCATACATAATGGAAAAAGTTTTTTACTAATCCTACTAGTGACAGAGGACTGATCTCTACAACACATAGAGAACTCAAGAAACCATTGCCCAAAGCCCTAAATAACCCAATTAAAAAATGGGGGTCATAACTAAACAGGAAATTCTTAGCAGAATAATTACAAATGGCTGAAAGGCACATGAAAAAGTGCTTAACATCTTTAGCCAACAGAGAAATGTAAATCAAAACAACTTTGAGATAACTCCTCACCCCTGTCAGAATGGCTGAGATTAAAAACATATATGATAGCCTATGCTGGAGAGGATACAGAGTGAAGGGAACATTCCTCTATTGTTTGTTGGAGTGTAAACCTCTTCAGCCACTCTGCAATGTAGTACGGCAGTTACTTAGAAATCTGGAAATCAATCTCCCCAAGGATCCAACAATTCCACTACTGGGCATATACCCTAAAATGTACACTCGCACTCCAAAGGCATTAGCTCAACTATGTTCATAGCAGCATTATTCATAATAGCAAGAACCTGGAAACCACCTAGATGCCCCTCAACTGAAGAATGGATTATCAAGATATGCTATCTACACAATGGAGTTCTACTCAGCAGTAAGAAAAAATAATATCCTAAAATTTACAAGCAAATGGATGGATTTGGAGAATATCCTCCTGAGCAAGATATCACAAACCCAGAAAGATAAACAGGGTAGTACTCACTTATTAGTGGACTTTAAATACAAATATGTCATTGTATAGAACAGCTGAAGGCTAGAATATAGTCAAATGACACAGTGTTTCACTTCTGCACTGATGGCCTCTGGCAGGTGTGTGATTGAAGAAGGTCTCATTTTGTTTAAGGGGTTGGCCACAGGATGTTTAATTAGACAATTGAACAACATAAATGGGTTTTTTCTGTAAATGGGAAGATCATAAGAGTGAATATGAAACTGAAAGAACTGATAACTGAGTTTGATGAGGTGTATGTTGTAAAATCACCAAATAATAAAAATAGGAAAAAGAAGAAAAAAGAAATACTATAATTAGCATGAAGGTTTCACCGGCTTTGTAACAATTAAAGCCTTTTTTTACTTGTTATGTTTCATCGAATTATATGATGCGTATTTGTCTTAATTTTTTAAGTTATAGTAGAATCTGTAGTAAGTCCATATTTTCTTTTGTTTGTTTCTGTTATTGCTGGTTTTTATTTTTAGTATGGAGTATTTTATTAGTATTTGAAGCAGGTTACAAAGTATGCATTAGTTAAAATCATTCATTGATTTTAGATTTAATTTTGTTATCTAAAATCTCACCAGTTTTTTTTTAGATTCTTCAGTTTATTGAAACAAATTTACAATGTATGTCCTTATGATTTTCTGGAATTTTATTCATATCTGTTATACTGTTTGCCTTTCAATTTCTAGTTTTATTGAAGTAGGTTTCCCCTTTTTTATTTAATTTGGCAAGAATTTACAAATCATGTTTTATCCTTAAAAAATTAACTAATTTTTTAAAAATGCAGATTAATAGTATCTGTGATAACCAAACTTATTGTTATTTTAGCTAGATTTCTCAGGTATACAAATTTATGTTTTAATTAGCGAGGTCATCTTCAAACACTTTAATATGAAACTTAAAATATTTTAAGAAGTTAGACTTTTCTGGACAGTGAGACAGGCCTGTTCCTGGCAGCACCACTATACTTCAAGAGAATAATGGGCACTGAAGAAACTCCATATGAAATTTATTTTGTTTGTGACAGCTATTAGCCACTGGACAAGAAAATGTTATTATATTGACTGCTTCACAGTATGCTGTATAAACTGGATATGCAGGACCCATAGGAAAGTTACCTCTGAACTTTGGCAGAACAAATTGTGATGTTCCTACAGTTTCCTGCTTTGCAGAGAAAACTGCCAGACATTCTTCAGGACACAGGACTGATGAACTGATGTGAAACTTTAGACTCATAAGTAGATAGTAGAATGTTTTCATTAATTTTGTTAAATGCAAATACACTGTTACAGCCCAGTGATGGCTACATAGGGCACAAGGATGGCACAATTAATCACACTGAAAGTACAAGAGGACACAATGATGGTACAAAAAGATATCCTGATGCCTCAAGAGGATATAGTGATTACAAAATAGGAAACTGTGTTGACACAATAAGACACAATAATGATACAAGGCCACAATGATGGTATAATAGGCCAGAGTGATAGAACAATAGGATACTTTAATGCCATAAGAGAATATTGTGATGATTTAATAGGTCACAGTGGATACACAAGGGGATGGGTAAATGTACAAAACAACACTGTGATGACACACTACAACACTCAGCTGACACAACAAAACACATTGATGTCACAAGAGAGACTTGTGATGGCATAGTAGAACACTAACGACACAATGAGGCAAAGTGACAGCACAAAAGGATATAGTGTTGGCACAACAGTACATTGTGATAGTGCAATAGGACACTGTGATAGCACAATAGAGCATTGTGATATCACAATGGACAAAAATAAGGGGCTTTGTTGGGAAAAAAATTGGCCTATAATGATGGTTCTATAAGCCATTGTGATGGCACAATAGGGTACTGGGATGACTCAATAGGGTACAGTAATGGAACAATAGGACACACTTATGACATGGATAAGAACTGTGATATCACAGTAAGATATTTTGATGCCACTATAGAATGCATTGATGGCACAAGAGAGCACTGACAGCACAATGCATAGGGTACAGTAATAGGACAATAGGACACACATGGCACGATATGGTACTGTGAGAGCAAATAGAACATAATAGAATAAAAGAACACATTATGGCACAATGGAGTGCACTGATAGCAAAAAAAAGGACACTGGGTTGAGAAAATAAGATAGTATTATCACAAATTGAGACACTTTAATGGGATAATACTCCACAGTGGTACCATAATATACCAGTGATACCGTAATTAGTGAATGCAATGCTACAATATAACACTGTGATAGCATAGTAGATCACAATGATGGAACAAGAAGAAACTGTGATGGCACAGTAGAATATAGTGATAGCATTCTAGAAAAAGAGATGTCACAAAATAGATCTGTGATGGTGGAATAGGCCACTGATAACTGAAGATAACATACCACAACTGATCACAATGATAACAAAATAGACATAATGATGGTACAGCAAGCCACAGTATAATAGCACACAGTGATAGCTCACTGTATTATGAGATAAGACAATTGGACACTGTGATCTCACTATAGTGCACAATGATGACACAAGAGGATACTGAAACTGCACAAAAAGCAACTGTTATGGAAATAGTAAAACCAGGGATTACTCAATAGGCCAAAGTGATGGTACAATAGGATATACTGATAGTATAATTATTCACCGTGTTGGCAAAATGGATTCAAGGGATAGCAAGATAAAATGTTATATAATGAAACAATAGGGTACTAGAATGAATAAATACGACACAATAATGACATTATAGTACACAGTAAGGATTTGATAGTGCACATAAATACTGGACAATGGGCCACAGTCCTGACACAGTGTTAAACTATGCTTATATTCCAAGACACCATGTTAGCACAATCAAGCAAAGAGATGGCACAATAAGCTACAACATTGGCACAATATATTATAAAGACACAGAAATTACCATGATGACTCATTAAAGCACAGTGATGAAAATAGAAACAATGATGCCTTAATAAGGTACAGTGATAGCATAACAAGTCAGAGTGGAAGAAAAAATAGGACATAGTGAGGAAGCCAAAGATTACTGAGATGGTGAAGGATAGAACAATGATGACATGAAAGAGCAAAGTAATATCACAAGAAGAAAATGATACGCCATAATGGCTCTGTGATGGCACAAATAATCTCTGAGGTGAGAAGGAGAGCAGAAAAGCCAAGTGATGGTGCAGAAAGACATTTTTAGTGATGGTACATTATGACTCAGTAGGATAGAGTAATGACTCAGTAAGGCACAATGGTGGTATAACAGGGCAAAACAAGAATCCACATGGCACAGAAATATCACAAAAGGCTCTGATGCTACAAAAGGGCAATATGATTGTAGTAGAATTACTTTGGGTGATTATTTGGGCAAAGCAGCACTGGTGCTGCAAGTAGGTCCAAACCTCAGGGCTAGGCCAGAAAGTCTGTGCCATAAGCTTCAAATTACAAACGGTGTACTGTCATGGGTCACATACACCCACATAAAGCCAGAGAAAGATTAGAAATGGTTCTAGAGTACAGAATCAGAACCCAAATCACCTTCTGAGTTGTTTTTGTCATATGAATTGTGGTACAGTGATGCCCGGGTGAGGCATGTGGGCTTCAGCTACAAAATGGCTGGCTTTTGCAGTGTAGCTTAAGATACATCAAGACTGGTTCCAAAAGTCTCTCAGGAGCCTAGATATAAGCAACATGCTGTAAATGACTTATTTAAGCTTCCTGTTTATATAGACAAAAAGGAAACAGACTGAAATATTGTTTCTTAGTAGCAGCAGCATTTTCTTGGAACAGCCCTGTTTACTAGAGGCAAGCAGAGGTTCAACTTTTTAAAGAGAGATTTCCTGCCTCAGTGTTACCACCAAAATACTTGTGAGTCTTTTAAGAGAGGACTTGCTGCTAAATATTTAAATGGAGTTCCTGAGCAGCAGATGACAGTGCCTTACTTGGTGGTTATATGGCCACTAAAATTCCACAGAGTGGTAATTGTGCGTCCTACCATTACCTCTGATAAAAAAGCTAAACTCTATGAAACTAGACTAGGAGCTGGGTGGAGCCAGCCTGCCACCCTAGTGAAGCCTTTAATCCTTAGCCACACCTTGGCAATTCAAAGGTATGGTCAGAAACAGGAAAAAAATATAGGGAGCAATAACTTCAAAGAGACTGTCTGTGATGACCCAGCCTTACAGATTACTCCACTAAAGACTTGTTAATAATCCTAAATTTTTCTGTGGGTCCCCATGGGCTTACCAGCACCCTTATTCAGCAGAAAGTAGCCTAGAGAACTACACCAACATTCCCCCAAACTCTTGGCATTTTGGTGACTCAGTATGGGAAAATTATATCACAATAGGTTAAGTGATGGTACAATAAGACACTGTGATAGCACAATAGGACACTGTTACATGACAATATAGAACTGTGATGACACAATAGTGGAAAGTGGTGTCACAAAGGATATGTAATGTTACAATAGAATACACTGATGGTACAATATGTCATTGTGATGCCATATAGTTTACAGTAATGGCATAATAAACCACCATAGTGACATAATAGGGTACTGGGATGACTCAATAGCAGATAGTGATGAACCAAGCACAATGGGCATTTTGTTGAATTAATAGGTCACAGTGACATCAGAAGAAGAAATAGTGTTGGCACAAAAAACAGTATAAATGGCCAGGTGATCACAAATTAGGACACCATGATATTACAAATGGCCACAGTGATGGTATAGCATTAGAACCATATAATATTTTGGTGGCACAATAGGCCACTGTGATGGCACAGGAAGTGATAGTATTGGGGGATGTATTCATTCAGGATTGAAACTTCATTTTGATAAACTTTTTAAAGATAAATTTGCAATGTCCATCCTGATCTCTTTTGATTGAATTTAGCTTAAAGTTTGTTTTGTTAAATATAAGAATTGCTAAACCAGCTTATTTTTTTAAGTCCATTTGATTAGAAAGCATTTTCCCAATCCTTTACACAGAAGCAGTGTCTAGCTTTGAAGTTAAGGTGTGTTTCTTGTATGCAGCAGAAGGATGGATTCTGGATTTTTATCCATTGTGTTAGCCTCTGTCTTTTTATAGTTGAACTGAGTCTATTAATATTCAGAAATATTAATAACTAGTGATTGTTAATTTCTGTCAATTTTGGTGTGTGTATGTGTGTTTCTTTTTTGAGTGTTTTTTTCCCTGTGGAATTATTTATTGTTTGTGGCTTTGTGGGTGTATCTAGCTACTTCAGGTTGAAGTTTTCCATCTAGTGCTTTCTGTAGGTCTGGATTTGTGAATAGATATTATTTAAATCTGATTTTTTCATATTTTTTTTTACTCCATCTATGGTGATTGAGAGTTTTGATGGACATAGTAGTCTGGTCTGGCAACCTTGATCTCTTAGTGCCCTTATAACATCTGTCCAGGATCTTGTGTCTTTCACAGTGTCCATTGAGAAGTTGGGTGTTAGTCTAATAGGTCTGCCTTTGTAAGTTACTTGGCCTTTTTGCTTTTTTATTTTGTATATTTACTGTTTACATTATTCTATGGTGAGCTTACTTTCAGGATTGGGGGTCTAATCTATTTGGTGGTCTATAAGCTTATTGTATCTTCATGGGTATTTTCTTTTTTCGATTGGAAAAGTTTTATTTAATAATTTTGTTGAACATAATTTCTGTGCCTTTTCTTTATTTATTTATTTATTTATTTATTTTAGGTTTAAAAGAATTTTTATTTTAACATAATAAGATTTTACTTTAATAAATTAAATATATTTTTATTTTAATAATGCAATTTTATATTTTTTTCTTTTTTTCCTTCTTTATTTTGTATTTATCAAAAAAACAGTAAAATGAATTTAAAATGTGGAAAAGTTAACAATAACTATAAAGAGGATAAGAATCATAAGCATGGCTTATCAAGGGTGGTAATGCAAATAAGATTGCTACACATATATTTACTTTGTGTTCAGCTTTCCCTCTGAATTTTTTTTTCCATCCCTGTATAT
>PVIH01027937.1:0-16049 GCA_004025045.1 Sigmodon hispidus | reverse complement strand
TTAAGGTAATCTGGCACAGGTAAATATATATATATATATAGAAACATATATATAACTGTATAATAATTAATCAAAAAAGATATTTCTATCCATTCAAGAAGAAAATAATTTAAATTTGTGTTCAATGGACTAAGTAACTATATATGTATATACATATATATTCATGTGTGTGCATGCACACACATGTGCATGTGTATGCTACCACATTGAATATTTTCTATTTATATTATCAAGCAGATTAGCCAGATGGCTAGTGCTTACTTCTGTCAAAGCTGACTGGAGTGAAGTTTAACTTTTTTTTTCTTTTTTTATTATTATGAATAAAAAGTCACATTTTCTATCTTCGCATATCTTTATTCAAGGTCCCCTCCCCATCCCACCACATTAGGTCATTCTCTCTTCTCCACATCTTCCCATCCCTCCCATGGGCAGGCGTTCCCAAGATCCCACAGTCCCAATATTGCTTAGTTCAGCCTCCATTCCGGGCAAATCCAGTTTTCTCCCTACAACATCAAGACTGAGTCAGGTGTTCCTCTAAGGGGAGTGGGATCCAAGGAGTCAGTCCAAGGTGTTTCTGATGCCAAGCTGTTCAGTGGTTGTGGTTTGAAGCTTGGGCATGCTTTGCTTTTGTTTTCTTTGTTTGTTTGTTTTTTTAGAGTCCACTAATGAGTGAGTACATCCCCTGCTTATCTTACTGGGTTTGTCATAACTCGCTCAGGAAGATATTCTCCAAATCCATCCATTTGCCTGCAAATTTTAGGATATCATTTTTTTTTCTGCTGAGAAGTACTCCATTGTGTAGATGTACCACAGTTTGTTAATCTGTTCTTCAGTTGAGGGGCATCTAGGTTGTTTCCAGGTTCTTGCTATTACAAATAGTTTAACATTTGAACTAATATAAAACAAGTATATACACTAGTTTCAATCTAACAGTATTTGCCATTGAATCTCAAAATGCAGGAGAATGAACAAATAATAAGATACTTGGAAGTAACAAAATCATTGTACATGGCAAATCAATACAGAATTAATTATCTAGAATGGAAATGAAAAAAGAAAATGGTTCAAAAACAATTGTTACAAATTTTTATCCAAAGGGTACAACTTATTTGTGACAGCTTATATTTTCGGACAGAGGTTTGAATATTATTGTAAGCACATCTGGAGTACTAAGATATGACTTCTCAGCTATCTTAGTTCTTTTTATTCAGAAGCAATATAATAAAGTCAGACTATTGTTAAAGAACAAAATATTAGTTGAGCACAAATTCCAATTCTATTCTTCTTGAAAGTATAGAAATGTCTTTTTTTCCTGATGAATGAATATATAGTTACATAGTACATTTATTTCCTTCGTTTTTGGATGATAGCTTCACAAGGTAATGTAGACATTTTTGAGTCATATACTTAACATAATAGAGATTCACATTTCTGTATTGTTGTTAGCAAACTGTTCATTCAGTAATGCCTCATATCTTGGGGAAATATTAACTACAGTTGAAGCCTATGCACTAATATGAGATTAGCATCATAAGACTTTTTCTTTGTATAAGTTGCAAAAACACATCTAGACTGTCTACTTCATTAAATGAGTATAAACAATATTACACTTTGTGTTTTTCTCTTCCTCTATGATTTACAGTCCATGCTTTATAATATATCAGTGATATGTTCTGCATAATAGGAGAGCCCCTTTGAAATAACTTGCAAAATTTTGTTCTAAATAAAATTAAATTCCACATACCTGTACATATATAATTAATATATGTCCATAATCTACATACTGAAAATTTTATTTGCAATATTTTTATGACAAATTGATTTTCTACAAAAGTACAAAACGTAAACATTCCCGATATTTTGTTTTTGATAATAAAATAGTACCCTGTTTTAAAAACAGATTTATATTTTCTTTAAAATGATGTGCTTATTTTGATTTTCCTGTTAATAGAAGTAAATCTCATTAGTAAAAAATATACAAAACACTGTATGCACAAAGCTCATTATAGACTTGTCATATGAAATAATACTATTTATTCCCACATACTTAAAATCTACTTAAAAGATACCTGAATAAATTTAAAGCAACTTGAAATAGTTGCTTTTTATTTCTTACATAAGCTACTGGAAAATTCCAGGTTCACTACACCATTTACTGTTTTAAAGCAGTGACAGGATAAATGGCATGTTCTTGGAGAAAAATATGTCATCAGTGATAAATAACTTTAAAATCATTCAAGCAAGTAATGTTATCCAGACCAAAAACTATACCCTTGACAATACTAAACATGATGGTAATATTACACATGTCATATCTGAAGATGAAAATTCTTTTCTATTACTATGTAATGAACAAATTGTAGTACTTGTTGACATAGTAATATAAAGAATTTGTAGATGTGGTGACAACTTTCAGGACATGTAATACAATGAATCTGTGATATAATTAGTAAAAGCAACCCATCAGAAATACACAAATAATAAACTGTAGAATAATCATATAAAAGAAAGTACATGTTCACTAGAACCGAATATTAGGTTCTGCACAAAGAAGAGAGCTGCTTTTTATTGTCTATCCAGTGATTTTTGTTACTGGTTGAAAAATAGAATTAAATGAGTCTTCTTTATTTTTCTTTTATACTCATTCATTCTTTCCTTTATTTACTCAACCCTAGATAATTTGTTACTAAATGCAGTAATATATTTCCTCAAATTTCAATGAAGTTTAGACATAAAAGCCATATGGATATTATCTCTAATGTTAAATTAAATATTTAAATAATGTCAAAATGCTTGAATAAGATATCTAGACACAGAAGTAATCTACAGCTATTTTGATTATTTTCAAGAGAAACTTAAAATATGGTCCTGCAGAATGCTGAATAAGAAAATTGTTTTTATGTAAAAGGTAAAATAAATCCATACACAACAATTTTACAGTTTTGGCAAACAACATACATCTCCACCTAATCTAATTTAGAAGACAGGCCTTGTGATCAATCATGCTTTCATGTTTGTATGAACAATTTTATTGATAATTATTATCAACATAAACCACATACATTAAACTTGATAGAAAAGAAAGTGGGAAATACCTCCCAATGCCTTGACAAACCAGTAGCACAGATACTAAAAACAACAATCAATAAGTGGTATCTCCTGAAACTGACAAGCTTCTTTAAAGCAAATGACATAGTCATTAAAACAAAATGACAGTCTACAGAATGGGAAAAGATTTTCACCAACCCTATAAGTGACAGAGGAATGATCTCTAAAACATACAGAGAACTCAAGGAACTAGATCCCAAAATCCTGAAAAACCAAATCAAAAAATGAGGTTCAGAACTAAAAAGGAAATTCTTAGTAGCAGAATTACAAATGGCTGAAAGGCACTTGACCACTTATTAGTGGACTTTAATCAAAAAGCAAAACACACCCAAGCTGCAAACCACAACAACTAAAGAGCTTGAATCTGAACCACCTTGACTGGCAACTTGGAGCCCATTCCCTCCAGAGGAACGCCTGTCCCAGTCTTGATGTTGGTGTGAGGAAAGCAGATCTGCCTGGAGTGGATACTGAGCTAAGCAATCATGGTTCCTTGGGACCTCCTGCCCTTGTTGGGGACTAGATAAGGAGATAGAAAGAAGAGAGAGTGACTGGGAGGGGAAGGAGAGGCAAGGGAGTTTGAACAAGGAGATACAAGGATGAAAAATGAGACTTTATTCTCAATAAAAAAAAAACTGATGCAGAATTAGAGACAAAATTAGGCAAAACACACAAAAATATAGGCATTTATATCTATACTTTAATTAATAAGCATGTCTCTATGTATGCACTCTTTTGCATAAGTGTCCACTGGTAGGCTATTATTAGCTTAAAAGCCCTAGAGGGAAATTTCCAACCTAAGGAGACCAGAAATACCCATGTAACCACAAACAATTGATAAGCCCACAGAAGATTCCCCCCAAAAAAGGAAATACAAACTACTACCAAAAATGACAGGAAATATCAATCAGTGGTCACTAATATCCCTTAATATCAATAGACTCAACTCTCCTATAAAACGACATACACTAACAAGTTGGATACAACAAAAGAAGCCATCCTTGTGTTGCCTACAAGAAACACACCTCAACTGCAAAGACAGACATAGGCTTAGAAAAGATTTTCCAGTCAAATGGTCCTAAGAAACAAGCAGGGTTGCCATTCTAATATCTAACATAGTAGAGTTTAAGCTAAAAGCAATTAAAAGGGACCAAGATGGTCATTACTTATTCATCACAGGAAAAATTTGTCAAGAGGAGATTTCAATCATGAATATTTATGCCCCTAACGTAAGGGCACCTACCTATGTAAAAGAAACACTGCTAAGGCACGAATCCCACATCCATTCTAACACCCTAGTAGTGGGAGGTTTCAATACCACACTTTCAACCCTGGATAGGTCAATCAGACAGAGACTCAAAAGAGAAATAAGGAGTCTAACAGAGGCTATGATGCAAATGGGTTTTATAGATATTTACAGAAGCTTCCACCCCAATGCAAAGGAATATACATATTTCTCCGCACCACATAGAACTTTCTTTAAAATTGACCACATAATTGGTCATAAAGCAAATATCAATAGATACAAAAAATGATAATAATCCCTTGTATCATATCATACTACCAGGGCCTAAATTTAGAGTTCAACAGCATCAAATATCACAGAAAGCCTACCAACACATGGAAGCTAAACATCATTCCACTGAACCACCTCTGGGTCAAGGAAGAAATTGACAAAAAAAATCAAAGATCAAAGTCTTCCTAGAACTTAGCACAAATGAATCCACAATGTACCCAAACTTATGGGACACAATAAAAGTAGTCATAAGAGAAAAATTCATAGCACTAAATACCTAAATGTAAAACTTAGAGCAATCCCACACTAGAGAACTAACAGCACAGCTGAAAACCTTAGAAAAATTAGACCCAAACTCAACTAAAAGGAGTAGACAGGAGGAAATAATTAAACTTAGAGCTGAAATCAATGCAATTGAAACAAACAGTATAATACAAAGAATTAATGAATCAAAAAGTTGGTTCTTTGCGAAAGTCAACAAGATAGATAAACTCTTATCCAAACTAACCAAAAAGTAGAGAGAGAGTATCCAAATCAACAAAATCAGAAATGAAAAGGGTGACATAATCACAGACCCCCTGGAAGAATCTTCTAAAATTTTAGAAATGACAGAGATATCTGAATGCTTAAGAGTCACCTAAAAATCCTCGGGAAACATTGGGGCATCTAATTTCAGCATGTAGGTCCAGGGTCTCTGTCAGACTTTTTAGTAAAACAGGAAATCCAAGGACTGTTTCACTCATTTTGGAAAAGGTTGTCAGAAACCCTGTGACCTATGGAATATCTAGCATTTTTGTCTGTGAAGCAGAAACCTGAAAGACCATCATGGCTTCCTCTGGCAAATTTAAGAGGTTACTTTCCTGTTTAGTTTATACAGCATATTGCTTAGCAGTTGAAGCAAGAGCAGTTTCTTGCGCTGTGGCTATCTTTTACCAAAAGGAAAGTAAACACTATATAACATTTATTTGATGCCCATCATCCTTTTGAAGATTAGTGATGGCAGGGGCAGACATGTCTCACTGTCTAGAAAAGTCTAAGTAATTTTTATCCCTGCCCTTACAACTATAACTACTATTGACTAACTCTAAAGTTTATATTTTTAAAAATATTTTAAATGCCATATTCTGTAGGTCTGCAGTTTTTGAAGACTACCTCTCTAATTGAGATATATCTTTATATAATAATCAAAAAACCTAACTGACATGACTATAAGTTTGATTATCATTACATTTTTTATTTTGTTTTGTTTCATCTTTATATATTTTCTAATATTTAGCATTATTTTCCCTCCCTTCTCTCCTTCCAGTCCCTATCAGTCTTGCCTCAGCCTCCTCCCACCCATCCTCTATCCATTACCAAAGAATGTAAGGAGTCCCAACATGCATCACTTCAGTCTGACATATCAAGTTGAGATAGTTCCAAGTCCAAAATTGCAGTATTAAAGCTGAATTAGGTGTAACTCTGTATGGAATAGACTCTAAGATGTCAGTCAATGCACAAGGAACATACTCTAATTTTATTGCAAGTGGCTCCACAAATTCTCACATCTTTTTATAGTCATCTAACTTTGGAGGGTTTAGTTTCTTTCCCTGAAGGTTCCTCAGAAATTACTTCGGAGTCAGTGAGCTTCCCATAGCTCTGGTCAGCCATCTCTATGGGTCTCCTCCTCATGATCCTATTCCCTTGCTCATTTTCTTTCTCTCTCTCTCTCTCTCTCTCTCTCTCTCTCTCTCTCTCTCTCTCTCTGTCTGTCTCTCTCTGTCTCTCTCTCTCCAGCTGAACTAGTAGTAGCTCGACCTGGTGCTTAGCTATGGATCTTTGCTTCTTCCTCTATCCATTGTTGGATGACAATTAGAGTGGTCATTTATTTGATTATATGGGAAGTCTTGTTTGAGAATCATCTCTCTCATCGCTTGGAGTCCTAGCCCAAGACTACTTGTGGGTTCTTGGAGGTTTCCTTTGCACCAGGATTCTTTTTAACACCACAGTGGCTTCTTTTATCAAAATATTTTTTTTCTCACTCTCTGTTGCTCCTTTCACTCAACCACCTTTTTTTCCCATGATTTACTCCTACATTACTTTGCTCATGCCCTGATATAATCCCAAATTTACTAAGAAATTTTTTTCTATTTCCTCTTTTCAGGAGGATCCATGGATGTAGCTTTTAAGTTCTTCTTGTTACCTAGCTGTTCCGATGTTTTTTACTCCTTGCATACTGGTTATTTTTTGGTTTATATCTAAAATTTATTTATGACTGGCTACATACTATGTCTATCTTCCTGGGTCTGTGTTACCTCACTCAGATTGATACTCTCCAAATCAGTTTATTTGCCTATAATTTTAGGATGTCATTTTTTTATTGCTGATTCATAGTTCATTTTGTAAATGTACCACTATTTTTGATACATTCTTCAGTTGAGGGGCATCTGCATTGTTTCCACGTTCTTGCTATTATTAATAATACTACTATGAACAAATATGGTTCTCTAAATTGTCTCTAAAGAATCCAGAGACTGATAGTATAGCATTTATAGTATTTTAATAACATAATGGTTTTTATGATACTGAAATACATTTGTTTTCTCATATAATCAATATACTTGAAAAAAGAAAAATAGGAATCAACAAACCTCCATGTGGGCTTTGCTTTCTTTGTAAATCTAGTAAAAGTTAGATCTTTGGGCAAAACTTAATTGCTTACATTGTTGATAATATGCTACTCAAATTCAACAAAAATGATATAAAAGACTGTGACTACCAAACTTTGCCAGGAGAAGGTAAGACAGTCTTTCAAATTTCCCTGTTTAAAAAATGTACTATGCATATTGGCCAAAAGATGGATTCTGCACCAACTAAATGATCTTTGGCTGAATTTCTAGGCAGCCAGATATTCCTGTTATTATGGAATATTAATATATAATATGTAATATTATGTCCTGATATTTCTCATAATTTGAAGATTAGATAGTTGAAGTTATACTTTGTATTAGTTATGTTAAAAATTATTATGTATAAAACATACAAAAGTAATATAGAATATAAAAAAATTTCTCTAAATTTATTGATTACAAATATACTGAATACTTTCTACAAATGCTTCTGTTGTATGTAGTTTTAGTTAAAGTTGAAACATTTTTTATTAGAGCAAAACAAAAAATTCACATTTAGAAATATACACTGTGAAGTTGTGCTGTTCTCATTCACTTAATATAGTTTTAAATGGGAGAAAGATTAGGGTGGGACTCTAGAAGAGGAAGAGAACTTCTTGGGATAAAGAGGGGAGTCACAAGGAGAAGTGAGAGAGACAAAGTAAATATGCCATGATAAAAATAGGTAGAGTCACATGGGAGTGTGTAAATTAAAAAAATAAATTAATACATTATAAGAAGTTCTAGATATAAATCCAAAAAATTAGCTAACCACTGATAATTAATAAAAAGTCTTATTGTGATTATTTGTTAGACTGCTTATGGAATAAAAATGTCTGCCTATAATTTAGAGGGTGTGTTTTTAGTAAATAATATATGTTTCACGAGTCTTTACCAAAAAACCACGATGACACTTTGTTCCTTTTCTGCCTTTCAATTTCTGAATTTTTGTCACTTACTAATAATTTTTATGAAATATTAATATAATACTTTTTGTACTTTTGGTATGATACTTATCCAAATTCATTATTTTTCACATAAATATGAAATTATCAGAACATCATTTGTTATGGAACACACAGACTTAACTGTAGACAAAACTTATTAGTGCTCTATTTAGATGAAAAATGTAAATAAATATAAGTAAATCCTGATCCCTAAATCCTGATCCCTCTATCTTCATTTGGGTTTGTCACCTTTACTTTGCTTATCCAGTTTTTTTTGTTTTTCTTCAGGTCAGTATATAAAAGAATCAAAAAATATTTACACTATTTTATTCTCTTTCAATACAGGAATTAGACTGAAACCACTATGTAATTATGTGGCTACCTTCAATTTTTGGAAGTGTAAACATTCCCAGAGAAATTGACCTCTATTTAGAAAACTTAACACATAAAGTCAAGGTTGTTCTAAAGACAGAACTGAGATCATCATTTAAAATTAACTTGTCATAATTTAAGTCACAACAGCAATAACAATTTTTGAGGTTACCTTTTAGAACTAAAACTATGTAATCTTTTGTCATAAAGTTAATGGCAAGATTCTAATCATAAAATAAATATTAGTTATAAAGAATAACCACAATAGTTATGACACATAGTCAAAGAGTTAAATTTAAATGTACTTAATAAAGTTAGATTGGTGTAGTGTTGGCGAATCCAGGGAGAACTATTGACAGGAGATAAGGCATGTTAATATTCTACATGTAAAACATCTTTATATATATATATATATTTGAGATCTTAGCACTTATACACTGTTAATAGATTGAGTGTTCTTTATTAATTACCTAACACAATTGCACTTGGTGCACCTTAGTGATATAGCATGTACTAAGGATGCTCATTATTCCATAAAATTTCTGAGCCCAAGTGACCAGTGAATGAGAGCTGAGTGCATGAAATGATAACAAGTCTCAGAAATATAGCAGGTTAGCTCATCAGAAAGACAAAACTGAGTTCTGAAATAATTGGATGCATTCATTTTGCTCCTTTCTACAGAGTCTGTTGGTTAGAAATAGAGGGGATATGTTTTTATGATATTATCTTTCTGCCTTCCCAGATCAATAGGCTTTTGAATAGAACACAGCTTAAAGATTAAATCTCTGTATGTGTTATTTGTAGTGACAGGGATAAAAACCTTCAGTATTACAGTGACATTATCAATCTAATTGGCATTCATATAAAAAAGGTTCCCAGGATGTTTGACAATGTAGTATCTGGAAAAAAGTTTTATTAGCATATACCTATTACTATTTCTGTAAACAAGAACATGGATTATTCTATGTATATACATATGTATGAACACATAATTTTTGGTTAACTGAGACTTATATATAAAAACAGAAATCTATCCCTTTGGAACAGTTATCCAGCCAGAGGTCAAGAAATGAAATTGTCTTAGCAGGAGTATTAAAATTTTAATTTGTTTCTTAAAGGCAATCTTACATTATTCATGAAAGAAGGGAAAAGAACAACTATGTAAAATATATAAAGAAAGTGACAAGAGTGCAATTATAAGTCAAAACACTGAATTATGGTAGGGTAAATAAAACTTCTAATTTACCTATTAATTAGATAAAGATATTTATACAGTGAAAATTGTCTGTCTTAAATAATGTATAGGTATGGAGTGAGGAGCAAAACTACAGTGTTTTGCCTTTAGAGAGCTGGTGATTTTAAAAGCAATAATATAAGTCACCATTGTCAAAATTATGAAGAAATTTCTGTAGAAATAAATTTCACTACTAAAAAATACATGATAGAATAAAATTCTGTCACCAATTTGTTTCAGGCTGTCAATAAAAGCCACATTTAAAAGGTTTGATTGTGAGACCCCTGGCCTAATATACTGGCCTAACAGGTAAGTGACACCATGTCCAGCAAAAGCAGGGACCCCAATCTTCACAATCTTAACCCTGAGACACAGAACTTGGAATGCCACCTCAACTCAGCTCTGCCCTAAATGCAGCAGAAAAAGCCCCAGCAAGAAACACCAGCAAGAAAAGAACCTGCAGGCCAAAAGCCTTAGTAAAATTCATCTTGCTGGATACCTCCAGCTCCAAATTCTTTCCCTTTTTCCCAACACAAGCAATCACCCAGTAAACTCAGCATCAACTGAAAACCCACAAACCCCTGTCACAGTTGAATAAGAGACAACCAGCTGACTAAGAGACAAAGAAAATCAGAAACAAATCAAGAACTTGAGACCCTCAGGTTCTCAGCACCTATTAAATAAAAAAAGTAGCCACCAGAGACCCACAATATGACTGTACATACTGCATAAAGAACCCAGAGTACACTACTTCCAAGTAGACCAAGAACCCAGATTGGACCAAGAGAAGCTTGCTGGTACAGAGAAACACTCAAAACAGATTGCACCAAAATCAGCTCTCTGATATTCAGACAAATCCTACAGAGAACTCAGAAAACAATATCCAGATGCCAATGCAAGAGCATATATAACAACATAAAGAATAACATGGAACTACCAGAATCTTGTAGTTCTACATCAAGACCTGAGCATTGCAAGGCAAAAGAAGCAGTAGAAAACAATCTTAAAAATAACTATAAAGATAATAGAAGTAATAAAAGAATAAAATGTTACAAATTTTTCTTTTTTGTGAAGTAAGATGAGTGGTTGAGAGAATCCAAAAAACAAACTTTGTCTTAGTTGAAGTATAAATAAGCAGAAATTTGTTCTTTATTGTACAAATATTTAAAATGTAATATATATGATAATTTAAAACCATTATAGGCTGGTTTGAGACACCTACCACTGAGAGAGTTTCTTAACTTCAAGAAAATGTAGTCTGATATGAGTTTGGTATGGTTATTGACACATCAAATGTGCTTGTCTCCATCTGATATTCATAATCTCCTCTCTGGTCATTAATCAGAAGCTCTGAGAAATTTGTGTTTATTAATAGTTTATGGTGAATAATTTGTGTTGACACATTTTCAAAGCTCTGCTGCCAGTATTACTGTATACTCTGTAACATTTACTGTCTTTATAATTGCATACTTTTGGTTTTGGTTTTATGAAAACAAATGCTTTAGGAATACTGAAGAAACTCAAAATGTTCTAATTAGGAACTAACTATTATATCTGAAGGCTCATTTGCTAAAAAAATCTGGATTTGGTAATCCCATACTAGATTTTTTTTTTTTTTTTTGGTTTGTGAGCAAAAGTTTGAGATTACTATTCAGCAAATACATGTGATCTATATTTTAGGCTTGGCAATGATTATTGATGAAAATACTAAAATTCTCCTCAAAATTGCCTAAATAAATTTAAAAGGCTTAATTTTTTTAGGTGTTTTACTTTTTTGCTTGACCCAGGCTTAACAATCACAAACTGATTTAAGTCACTGTTGAATGCATTGTAGAATAATATTAGTCAATGTTAATAAAAGTCAATGTTTGAGCACATAGAAGAGAAATTTCTTTACAGAAATCTTGGTCTAATTTGTATCTGTTTTAGAAAAATTTTCTTCAGGGTTTCTTTAATTAACAAAAATGAACAACTTTTTGGTCATAATATTTCTCTTAAGTAGGTAATTTAATTTACATAAATATAAATATTCAAGCTGAAAGTTTTAAATAAGACATTAAATTGTCAAGAAAAATGAAAGAAGTCATGGTGAATACATAGATCCTCTAAAAATTGCATACAATTTAGCCTTTGTAAATAGATGAGTGTAACTAGATATTGTTATTTTTATTATACTTATTTTTATTTTATTTTGATAATATATTATAATTACATTTCTCCATTTCCTCACCCTAATTGGATTGTAAATATTAATTCTTATACCCAAAATAAATGTTTTACCCCTCAACAAAGAAATGTCTCTTCGTATCAGACAGCACCCAGTTGCATAAAAACACAACTGATAATTCAGAGAGCAAATGACCTTGTGATATCCAGCTTCAGAGATTTATTTACAACACAGCTACTGTCCTTGTTCAGAGATCAAATTGAAAGAGTACTTTTCAGACTATATAAACTGGGGTACTGGAGAGATTGCTCAGGGGTTAAGAGCACTGACTGCTTTTCCAGAAGTCTCAAGTTCAATTCCAAGGAACCACATTGTGGCTCATAACCATCTATGGAGGAGTGAAATATCATGTTGACCAACTCTGTACAAAGACAAAGAACTACAAGCTATTAATGATTGTAAGAAAAATAACATTCTCAAGAAAACATCCCCAGTTGGCTTTCCAATGCAAACTGGTTAGCTCTGAAATTATATTCAAAAATTAACATTAAAGAAATTAAGCAAATTTTATTTACTATAATCATAATTAAATTAAATTTTAAATTAATGAAAATGAGGCCATGGATTTGAGAGACAGCAAAGAAGACTGATACATTGGAGTTGTTGGAAAGATGTCATGGAAATGGACCAAGACATTCACAAAAAGAATGAAGTAAATATTTTAAATTCAAAAATTATTAGAAAGTAATTCAAAATATAATCTGCAATGTGAAAAGTTTATGAAGGGCCAGCAGAAGTTTAAGAACATCCTAGGCTTGGACTGGCACCTTGAATCTCACTCCCTCCAGAGGAACACCTGACCCAGTCTTGATGTTGGGGTGATAGATGTGGATCTGCCAAGAGTGTATGCTGAACTAAGCCACATTGGACTTTGGGGCCTCGTGCCCTTGCTGGGGAGGAGATGAAGAGATGTGGAGAAGAGAGAGTGACTGGAAGGAGTGGGAGGGGTAATGGAGCTTGAACAAGAGTAATCACAGATAAAAAATATGATTTCATTCATAATAATAAAAAGGAAGGAAGAAATCATCCTAGGCAATTTATTGAATCCAGATTGTAAATATATCTATTAACTCTCTTATACTCTAAAACTGCTTTCTAACATTCTATATTTTCTCACTTCCTACAAAAAAAGAAATGAAAACTGATTTTGCCTACATTTGCCTGCTATCATGCTTATTTTTCTAAGCCACATAGAACAAAACATACATGTTCTACACAGCTTAAAATCATGAGACAGAATAAATTCTTTTTCATTTACTAACAATACCCAAAATTTTGATAGTATATGAACTTTTTTTACTTCATGCCATTATAATATATCTCAGGTATAATAAAGAAAAACATAAAAAAATATTTGAAAAGTTGATAAGGATTACCACAGAACCTAACCGTATTGTAGATTTTTCTATTTTTTCTTTTGTATATTTAAGACTTGTAGTTCTAAAACAAAGGCAAAGAAAAAACAACATGAATGATATTACTTTAATATAAAATGCAAGAAAGTATTCAGTCTTCTTGAATTTATAGATGTTTGTTTTTATGTCTAAGGACATGTTCTTTTAGAAAAGCTTCCCAGTGCTACAGCATATAATTTTAATTCTTTGGTGTTTGGGTGCAATATTTTATTTTATGTTCACTGGAAATGTTGTATTGATTAACTTTAATGTTTCTCTTTTTTTGGGAATGAGTTTTCTATATTCTAGAATGTGTGGCAATGAAATTAACTATTAATTAACTAATGTTTCTTTAAATTAACTAGTATATTTTTAATAAAATTGAATGTCCAACTGTTTGATGCATATATGTTTAGAATGATTATATTTTTGATTGACTGTTACCATAATTAGTGAAGTGTCCTTTTCTTCTCTCATTAGTCTGAGTTTGAAGTATATCTTATCAGATATTAGAGTAGCAATACCTGCTTGCTTCCTGGTTCCATTTTATGGAAGTATATTTTGTCATCTTTTCATTTTAAGAAAATGTTTATCTTTAAAACTGAGATTTCTTTCTTGTATTAAACAGATGAACAGGTTTTGATCCTTCCTCCATTCTAATAGCCTCTGGAGGATTATGGCCATTATTATATAAAATTATTATTAAAATGTGTGTGTTAATTTTGGTCCTCATATTATTGCATATTGGTGCTGTTGTTTGTATTCTCTATGATAATTTTGTGCTGATAATTATGTATTTTTCTTTCCATGTCTCCTTAATTTGTTTATACCTCTTTTGGAATAAAAATATTTCTATATTTCTTTGTTTGTTTTCTTACACATAAAATATTTGTCTTAGATTTTTTTATTCTTCCATTGAGTTGAATAATTTTCTAAGTATTTTAGTTTAGACTGGCCAACATATACATACACACACACACACACACACACACACACACACACACACACACATATATATATATATATATATATATATATATATATGATTGGTAATGCATTTTTCCGGATTTCCTGGATTTCAAAATTTTAGCTTATCTTACTTTTTACAGTTTCTTTTCCTCTTCCTGCCCCCCTCTCTTGTGCTTAGGGTTAGTGGCCATACTTTCTGATATGATAGTTTCTACTACAAACTGGATCCCTGAGGTCGAAACTAAATGCTGCCTTAGATTTTTTCTTCCACATGTGGACAGAAAAATATTTAAGATAGTGTAGTGGGATTCAGGTATTATTAAGGGGAGCTTCAGTAACTCCTGAGAATCAGGACCTTGATAGAGCATGGCCAGAATCTATGGAGACCCAGGAACATCGATATCCCTTTCTCTTTTTCCCTGCTTTCTTGAGTATTGGATCAAATCATCCATTGTGGGACAATTCCACTCTCCAAGAGTTGTGTTAAAGTTCAATTTATATTAATGAGTGTTTATATAACAACTTAATAACTATCTTATATATGATATATTGCAAGTAAATAACTTATGCAGTAAGACAATATTAATAGACCAGAGTTGGTTTGAATGAAATATGTATCAGGCAATTTTTTGGACCACCAACCAGCTTCTAAATCATGCCACAAAGACTTAATAGTTATTAATATTTGACCTTATTTTGCCTCTTATTTTAATTACTTTCTATTCATATACTTTTCTTTGGAGCTTTATTTCTTTCTTCCTTCCTTCCTTCCTTCTTTCCCTTCTTCTTTCCTTTCTAACTTTCTTTCTTTCATGTCAGGCTGGCTAGTGGCTACCAGGCTTCTGGATACAAGCATGATTCGTTTTCCTTTGTTCTCCTTTATTCTTTAATCTCTTTAATCTCCTGTAATTTATTTCCTCTGTACTATGCTTATTTATCTTCTACCTAGATATTGGGCATTTAGCTTTTTATTAAATCAATCAGGTGCCTTAAGCAGGCAAGATAAAAACAAATGCAGCATATCTTTACGTGAAGTAATAGAACACAAAAAAGTTAAACACATTTACATAATTAACAAAAGCAACATAAACAAATGTAATGAACCTTTACACATTTAAAGGAGTATTCCACAGCATTAACAAATGTCACACATTTGTACATAAGTATTTTGTAACACTTGTTTGTAGTGACAGTAGTTTGAACTGAGAGATATATAGGGATCTAAACTGGTACCAAAGATTTTTCTTTTGCCTAGAGCCTATAAATTGTGGGAGATAAACCTTGGACATAAGCTGATGGTGTTATCATAGAATAGATTAAGGCATCATCACTGGAACGCATGCTAA
Source organism: Sigmodon hispidus (assembly GCA_004025045.1). NCBI lineage: Eukaryota > Metazoa > Chordata > Mammalia > Rodentia > Cricetidae > Sigmodon > Sigmodon hispidus. Next base: position 291 of record PVIH01027937.1, on the reverse strand, counting down.
ATCTGAAGATTTTGTCTTGTACACAAAGAAGAAAATCTGTAGGATCACTTGCTTATATCTGTTACAATATGTTCAAGACTTGGATGGGTCATGTTAGGAATAGTGAAAAAGTGATGACATAGAATGGTAGAATGTATGCTTAACATGAAATTTTCTGTATTTTATTTTCTATAGTAATAATATTTTAAAAACTACATGTTTCTTTAGGTCAATTAAAATTGGAATCTAATTTTCATTCAGCCTTGAACAATTTTTTGAAGAGTATTATAAGCCCAAATATTTAAATGTCTG
>PVIH01027936.1:0-16050 GCA_004025045.1 Sigmodon hispidus | reverse complement strand
TGAAATATCTTGTTTACTCCATCTATGGTGATTGACAGTTTTGCAGGGTATAGTATTCTAGTTTGGTAGCCATGCTCTTTTAGCATCTGTATATCTTCTGACCAAGACCTTCTAGCTTTCATTGTTTCCATTGAATAGTCAGGTGTTATTCTGATGGGTCTGCCTTTATATGTAAGTTGCCATTTTCTTTAGCAGTTCTTAAAATTTTTTCTTTGTTTTGTATGTTTTTTGGCTTGATTATAATGTGACACACTGACCTTTTTGGGGGGTCATATCTATTTAGTGGTCTGTAAGCTTCTTGTATCTTTATAGGCATTTCCATCTTCAGGTTAGGGAAGTTTTCTTCTATGATTTTATTGAAAACTTTATCTGTGCATTTGAGCTGGTATTCTCCTTATTCTATTCCTATTATTCTCAAGTTCGGTCTTTTCATGGTATTCCAGATTTCCTGAACATTTTGAGTTATGGCTTTTTTGGTTTTAGTATTTTCTTTGACAGATATATGTATTTGAGCTACTGAGTCTTCCACTTCAGAGATTCTATCTTCCATCTCTTTAACTCTGATGGTTATACTTGTATCTGTGGTTCCACCTTTTTTCTTCAGATTTTCTATTTCCAACTTTGCCTCATTTTGTGCCTTTTTATTGCTTCTATTTCAGTTTTTATTTCCTGGCATGTTTCTTTCATAGATCTGTTCATCTCTTCCAATTTTTGTTTGGTTTTTCCTCTTTTCTTTAAGGAAGTTTTTCTTTATTTTTTGGTTCCTTTTTTATCCTTTTTCTTTTTTTCCTTCTTTATTTATTTTGTATTTATAAAGAAAAACAGTAAAATGTATTTAAAATGCTGATAAGTTAACAATAACTATGAAGAAGATAAAAATCGTAAGTATGACTTGTCAAGGATGATAATGCAAATAAGATTACTACACATATATTTACTTTGTGTTCAGCTTTCCCTCTGAATTTTTTCTTTTTCATCCCTGAATATCTTTATTCAAGGTCCCTTTTCCCTCCTGCTACATCAGGTCATTTTTTCTTCTCCACAATTCCGCATCCCCTCCCTGGGCAGGGAGGAGACAGTCCTATGAACACACTGACCCAATAAGGCTTAGATCAGTCTCCAATCCTGGCAAGTCCAATTTTGTCCCCCCTACCTCAAGAATGAGTCAGATGTTCCTATAGTTGGAGTGGGATGCTAAGGGACAGTCCAGGGTGTCTCTGATCCCAAGCTGATCAATGGTCGTGGTTTGTAGAGTGGGCATGCTTGCTTTTTCTTGTTTCTTTGTTCAGAGACCACTAATGAGTAAGTACATCCCCTGCTTATCTTTCTGAGATTGCAATACCTCGCTCAGGAGGATATTCTCCAAATCCATCCATTTGCCTGTGTATTTTAGGATATCGTTTTTTCTTACTCCTGAGTAGTATTCCATAGTATAGATGTACAACAGTTTGTTAATCCATTCTTCAGTAGTGGGACATCTAGGTTGTTTCCAGTTTCTTGCTATTACAAATAATGCTGCTATGAACATAGTTGAGCTAATACATTTGGAGTGTGAATGTGCCTCTTTGGGGTATACACCCAGAAGTGGTATTGCTGGGTCCTCGGGGAGACTGATTCTCAATTTTCTGAAAAACTGCCATATTCCATTCCAAAGTGGCTGAACAACCTTACAATCCCACCAACAATGAAGGAGTGTTCCCCTTGCTCTGCATCCTCTCCAACATAGGCTATCATCTGTGCCTTTTATCTTAGTCAAGCTAACAGGTGTTAGGTGGTATCGAAAAGGTGTTTTGATTTGCATTTCTCTAATGGCTAATGATGAAGAGCACCTTTTCAGGTGCCTTTCAGCCATTCATAGTTCCTCTGCTGAGAATTCCCTTTTTAGATCTGTACCCCATTTTTTGATTGAGTTATTCAAGGTTTTGGCCTCTAGATTCTTGAGCTCTTTAAATATCTTGGAGATCAGTCCTCTATCCCTAGTAGGGTTGGTGAAAATGTTTTCCCATTCTGTAGGCTGTCATTTGTCCTATTGACAGTGTCCTTGGCTTTGCAGAAGCTTCCTAGATTCAGGAGATCCCACTTATTGATTGTTGGTCTTGTGTCTGTGAAACTGGTGTTATATTTTGGAAGTGGTCGCCTGTGCCAATTTTTAGAACTGTATTTGCCACTTTCTTTTCTATCAAGTTCACAGTGGTTGAGTTTAAGTTAATGTCTTTGATCCACTTGGATTTGAGTTTTGTTTAGGGTGACAAGCTCAGATCTATTTGCATTTTTCTGCACACTTGCATCCAGCTATTCCAACACAATTTGTTAAAGACACTAATTTTTTTCCATTGAATGTTTTGGGCCTCTTTGTCAAAGATCAGGTTTTCATAGGTTTTTCGGTTAATGTCTGAATCCTCAATTTGATTCCTTTGGTTCACAAGTCTGTTTTTATGCCAGTATCGGGCTGCTTTTATTACTGTAGCTCTATTGTAATACCTTGAAGTCAGGGATGATGATTCCTCCTTATGTTCTTTTGTTGAGTCAAAATGTTTTGCCAATCCTGGCTTTCCTATTATTCCAAATGAAATTGAGTATTGTTCTTTCAAGGTCCAAAAAATATTGTGTCGGGATTTTGATGGGCAGTGCATTGAATTTGTAGATTGCCTTTGGTAGAATTGCCATTTTTACTATGTTGATCCTACCAATCCAGGATCATGGGAGAGCTTTCCATTTTCTGATATCCTCTTCAATTTCTTTCTTCATTCATTTAAAATTTTTGTCAAATAGGTCTGTTAATTCTTTGTTTATAGTATTTAATACTATTTTCCGCTCTTATGAAGGGCAATGTTTCCCTTATTTCTTTTTCAGCTCTTCCTTAGTGTATAGAAGGTCTACTGATTTCTTTGAGTTAATCTTGTATCCTGCTACATTGCTGAAGGTGTTTATCAGCTATAGCAGTTCCTTGGAAGAATTTTGTGGGTCACTTTTGTATAAAATCATATCATCTGCAAATAGTGATAGCTGCACTTCTTCTTTTCTAATTTGTATCCACTTAATCTCTTTTTGTTCCCTTATTGCTTTAGCTAAAACTTCGAGAACTATATTGAATAGATAAGTGGAGAGAGGACATCCTTGTGTAGTTCCTAGTTTTAGTGGGATTGCAATGGGTTTTTCTCCATTAAGTTTGATTCTGGCTGTTGGCTTCTTGTAAATCACCTTTATTATATTTAGATATTCTCTTTGTATTCCTGATCTCTCCAGGGCTTTAATCATAAAGGAGTATTGAATTTTGTCAAAGGCTTTTTCAGCATCTAAGAATATGATCATGTGTTTTAGTTCCTTTAGTTTGTTTATATGATTGATAACATTTACAGTTTTTCGTATGTAAAACCAGCCCTGCATTTTGGGGATGAAGCCTGCTTGGTCTGCTTGGTCGTGGTGGATGACATCTTTTATACATTGTTGTATATGGTTTGCCAAAATTTTGTTGAGAATTTTCGCATCAATATTCATGAGGGAAATTGGTCTGTAATTCTCCTTCTCTGTTGTGTCTTTGAGTGCCTTGTGTATTAGGGTAATTGTGGCTTCATAAAAGGAATTGGCAACATTCCTTCAGTTTCTACTGTGTGAAATAGTTTGAGGAGTAATGGTAGTAATTTTTCTTTGAATGTCTGGTAGAATTCGGCACTGAAACCATCTGGACCAGGGCTTTTACTTTTGGGAAGGTTTTTAATGACAGCTTCAATTTCCTTAAGGGTTATAGACCTGTTTAGGTAATTAATCTGATCTTCATTTAATTTTGGGTGATGGAACCTGTCCAGAAAGGTAACCATTTCTTCTAATTTTTCCATTTTTCAGGAATACATATTTTCAAAATATGATATGAATATTTTCTGTATTTCCTGGGGGGTGTGTTATATCTCCCTTTTCATTTCTGATTTTGTTGATTTGAACACTGTCTCTCTGTTTTTTTGATTAGTTTGGCTAAGGGCTTATCTATCTTGTTAACTTTCTCAAAGAACCAACTCTTAGATTCATTGATTCTTTGTATTGTTCTTTTTGTTTCAATTGTATTGATTTCAGCTCTACGTTTGATTATTTCCTGCCATCTACTCCTTCTAGGTGAGTTCGCTTCTAATTGTTCTAAGGCTTTCAGCTGAGCTGTTAGGTCTCTAGTGTGGAATTTCTCTAGGTTTTTCATATAGGCATCTAGTACAATGAATTTTCCTCCTATGACTACTTTCATTGTGTCCCATAAGTTTGGATATGTTGTAGATTCATTTTCATTGAATTCTAGGAAGACTTTGATTTCTTTCTTGATTTCTTCTTTGACCCAGAGATGGTTCAGCTGATTGATGTTTAGTTTCCATGAGTTGGTATGTTTCTTTGGGTTTTGATGTTGTTGAACTCTAACTTTAGGCCCTGATGGTCCGATATGTTACAAGGTATTATTTCCATGTTTTGTATCTGCTGATATTTCCTTTATGACCAATTATGTGGACAATTTTGGATAAAGTTCCAGGGAGCTGAGAAATATTTATATTCCTTTGCCTTTGATGGGAAGGATCTGTAGATATCTATGAAATCCATTTGCATCATAACCTCATTTAGACTCCTTATTTCTCTGTTGAGGCTCTGTCTGGTTGATCTATTCAGGGTTGAAAGTGGGGTATTGAAGTCTCCCACTATTAGGGTGTAAGAATTGATGTGGGATTTGAGCTTTAGCAGTGTTTCTTTTACATAGGTAGGTGCCCCTATATTAGGAGCATAAATATTTAAGATTGAAATCTCCTCTTGACCAATTTTTCCTGTGATGAATAAGTGGTGACCATCTTGGTCCCTTTTAATTGCTTTTAGCTTAAAGTCTACTTTGTTAGATATTAGGATTGAAACCCCTGCTTGTTTCTTAGGACCATTTGACTGGAAAATCTTTTCTCAACCCTTTATTCTAAGCCTGTGTCTGTCTTTGCAGTTGTGGTGTGTTTCTTGTAGGCAACAGAAGGATGGCTTCTGTTTATCCATCTTGTTAGTGTGTGACGTTTTATAGGAGAGTTGAGTCCATTGATATTAAGGAAAATTAGTGACCGTTGATTCATATTTCCTGCCATTTTTGGTGGCAACTTGTTTGTATTTCCTATCTCTAGGGTATACTTCTTTGAAATTATTGATTGTTCGTGATTTTGTGGGTGTATCTTGGGTCCTTAGGTTGGAGGTTCCCTCTAATACTCTCTGTATTGCTGGATTGGTAGATAGATATTCTTTCAGTCTGACTTTGGCCTGAAATACCTTGTTTATTCCATCTATTGTGATTGATAATTTTGCAGGGTATAGTATTCTAGTTTGGTAGCCATGCTGTTTTAGTGTCTGTATAACTTCTGACCAAGCCCTTCTGGCTTTCATTGTTTCCATTGAATAGTCCGGCATTATTCTGATGGGTTTGCCTTTATATGTGAGTTGGCCATTTTCTTTTGCAGCTCTTAGAATTTTTTCTTTGTTCTGTATGTTTTATTGCTTGATTATACTGTGGCACATGACTTTTTGGGGGGGTCATATCTATTTGGTGTTCTGTAGGCTTTTTGTATCTTTATAGGCATTTTCTTCTTCAGGTTAGGGAAGTTTTCTTCTATGATTTTTTTGAAAACTTTATCTGTGCCTTTGAGCTGGTATTCTTCCTCTCTCTTCTATTTCTATTATTCTCAAGCTAGGTCTTTTCATGGTGTCCATGATTTCCTGAACATTTTGAGTTATGGCTTTTTTAGTTTTTCTATTTTCTTTGACTGATACATCTATTTGAGCTACTGAGTCTTCCACTTCAGAGAGTCTATTTTCCATCTCTTGGACTCTGTTTGTTATGCTTGTATCTGTGGTTCCAGCTTGTTTCTTCAGATTTTCTACTTCCATCTTTGCCTCATTTTGTGCCTTTTTTATTGCTTCCATTTCAGCTTTTAGTTCCTGGCATGTTTTTTTAATAGATTTTTTTCATCTCTTCCAATTTTTTGTTTGTATTTTCTTCTATTTCTTTAAGGCTATTTTTCATAACCTCTTTCAGAGCTTCGATGATCATGAAAAAGGAATTTTTGGTGTTGCTTCCTTCTGTTTCCTCTTCGTTGCTCAGTTCAGGTTTTGTATTTGTAAGATCGCCACTCTCTTCTGGAGATACCATGGTTTTCTTTGTATTATTATGTAATTTTTTGCACTGACGTTTGCCCGTGGCTTCATTGGTTCACGATTAGATGGCTCCTCGTCAATTGTGATACTCGGACTTGTGTGCCTCCTGTCACCTCTCTGGGCATGATCTGAGTCTGTCCTTCAGAGACCCCATAAGTTATCAGTTTGTTCATTTGGAGGTTGAGGTGGGTAGCCTTGCAAATTCCCTCACAGCAGCTGTGGGTATGGTGACAGACAGACTTTATCTGTGCCTGCTACAGAGTGTGCTGAGACTTACTCTGCAGACAGCACCTGGACCAGGAAGTGAAACCGATGGGAGCTCAACTCTCCCTCCCTGCCTGGGATATAGGCCCTTGTGCCTGGTGACCCCTTCTCACCTCGTGGCAGGCTCTGAGTCTGTCCTTCAGGGACCCCTGTAGTTATCTCTTCACTCAGTTGGAGGTCGAGGTAGGTAGCAGTGCAAATTCCCTCAGCAGCAGCTGTTGGTATGGTTACAGGCAGACTTTATCTTTGCCTGCTACAGAGTCCTTTAAGGAATTTTTCCATATCTTCTTTGAGTGCTTCGATGATTATCATAAAGGAATTTTTGGTGTTGCTTCCTTCTGTTTCCTCTTCATTGCTCAGTTCAAATCTTGTGGTTGTAGGACAGCCACTTTCTTCTGGAGTTATTTTGTTGTTCTTTACATTATTATATATGTTTCTGCACTAGCATCTGCCAATGGCTTCAGTGGTTCACTAGTAGGTGTCTCCTAATCAGTTGTTGCACATGGGATTGAGTGTCTCCTGTCATCTCTGAATAAAAGGTCTGCTCAATCTCTACCTCATCTCTGGGCAGGGCCTGGATTTCAAGTCTTCAATCCTTCTCTGATTGATCAGTTGGAGTGAGGTGGCTATGCAAAATCCCTCAGCAGCAGCTGGGGGGACGCTGGCAGACCGAGTTTATCTCAATCTGCTATAGAGTGTGTGGTGAGAAACTCCAAAGACAGCCCCTGGTCCCAGAACCAGAACCCGACTGAAACACAATTTTCCCTGGCAAGGATTCAGGCAGTCTTTTCTTTTTTTTTTTTTTTTTGTTATGAGTAAAGCCATAATTTTTTATTCTTGTATACCCTTGTTCAAACTCCCTTCCTCCTCCCACCCCTTCCATTTACTCTCTCTTGTCCACATCACTTTATCTCCTCCCCAGTAAGGGCAGGAAGTACCAAGGTCCCAGTGTGGCTTAGTTCATCATCCACTACTGACCGATCCACTTTCCTTCTCTCAAAATCAAGAGTGGGTCCTCTGAAGGGAATGAGATCCAAGGTGGTGGTCCAATGTGTTTTAGATACCAAGCTGTTCAATGTCTGTGGTTTGAAGCTTTGACATGCTTTGCTTTTTGATTTTTTGTTTAAAGTCCACTAATGAGTGAGTACATACCCTCCTTATCTTTCTGGGTGTCTGATACTTTGCTCATGAGGATATCCCCAAATCCATCCAATTTGCCTGAAATTTTAGGATATCATATTTTCTTACTGCTGAGTAATACTCCAGTGTATAGATGTACCACAGTTTGATAATCCATTCTTCAGTTGAGGGGCATTAAGTTGTTTTCAGTTTCTTGCTATTATGGATAATGCTGCTATGAACAAAGTTGAGCTAATGCCTTTAGAGTGTTATGTAAATCTTTAGGGTATACACCCAGTAGTGGTTTTGCTGATTCCTTGGGGAGATGGATTCCCAGTTTTCTGAGAAACTGTCATACTACATTCCACAGTAGCTGAAATGAAGATCAGCTTAATTACCTAAACAGATCTATAACCTTAAAGGAAATTGAAGTTGTCATTCAAATCCTCCCAAGTAAATGAGAAAGCCCAGGTCCACATGGTTTCAGTACAGAATTCTACAAGATATTCAAAGATTAATTACTACCATTACACCTCAAACTTTCTCACACAGTGGAAACTGAAGATATATTGACAAATTCTTTTTATGAGGCCAAAATTACCATAATATCCAAGCCACTCAAAGACACAATATAGAAGAAGAATTACAGACAAATTTCCATCATGAATATTGATGCTAAAATTCTCAACAAATTTTTGGCAAAACTATTTAACTATAAATAAAAAATATCATCCACCATGATTAACCTGGCTTCATCACAGAAATGCAGAGATAAATCAACATACAAAAACCCATAGATGCCATCCATCATACACAAACTGAAGGAAAATAGAACACTTGATCATACGCTTAGATTCTGAAAAGTCCTTTTAAAAAATCCAACACTCCATTATGATTAATGTCCTGGAGTGATCAGCAATAAAGGGGAAATATCTCAATATAATAAGGCAATTTACAAGAAACTAACAGCCAACATAAAACTTAATGGAGAAAAACTCAAAGCAATCTCAGTAAAATCAGGAACTAGATAAGGATATCCTCTCTCTCCTTATCTATTCAATATAATTCTCAAAGTTTTAATTAAAGCAATAAGAGAACAAAAGGAGAATAAGGCTATACAATTTGTTAAAGAAGAAGTGAAACTCTATCTGCAGATGATATGATTATATATATATATATATATATATATATATATATATATATATATATATATAAGTGACCCATAAAATTCTACCAGGTAACTTCCTCAGCTGATAAACACCTTCAGAAATAAAGCAGGATACCAGATTAACTCAAGGACATCAGTAGCCCTCCTATACACTAAAGATGAAAGGGCTGAAAGAGAAATAACGGAAACATCACCCTTTATAATAGCTGCAAATAGCATTAAATACTTTAGAGTAACTATCATCAAAAGAAGTAAGATATCTATTTCACAAATACATTTAGTCAATGAAGAAAGAATTTGAAGAGCATATCAGGAAATGGAGAGACATCTCATGCTTCTGGATAGGTAGGATCAACATAGTAAAATTGGCAATTCTACCAAAAGCAATCTACGGATTCAATGAACTGCCCATCAAAATCCCAACACGATATTTTAACGATCTTGAAAGAATAGTACTCAACTTCATTTGGAACTACAGGAAAGCCAGGATTCCCAACACAATTTTGCTTGACAAAATAACCTCAGGAGGCATCACCATCTCTGATTTTAAGTTATACTATAGAGCTACAGTAACCAAAAAAACTATGAACACCTGATCTTTGACAAACAATCCCAAAATATTCATTGGGGAAAAGCTAGTATCTTTGACAAAGGGTATTGGCATACCTGGTTGTTAGTAGGTAGAAAAATACAAATTGATTTAAGCCTATCATCCTGCATAAAACTCAAATCCAGGTGGCTCAAGACCTCAACATATACCCAGCCACACTGAACTAGATTGAAAAGTGAGTAGGATATACCCTCCAACACATTGGCAGAGGTGACCACTTCCTAAATTTAACACCAGTAGCACAGATGCTAAGAACAACAATCAATAAGTCAGACCTCCTGAAACTGAGAAGCTTCTGTAAAGCCAAGGAAACCGTCAATAAGACAAAATGACAGCCTACAGAATGGGGAAAGTTTTTCACCAACCCGAAAAGTGACAGAGGACTGCTCTCTAAAGTACACAGAGAATTCAAGAAACTAAAGCCCAAAACCTTGAATCCAAGCCAAAACTGGGGTTCAGAACTAAAAAAAAAATTCTCAGCAGAAGAATTACAAATGGCTGAAAGGCACTTGAAAAAGTGTTCAACTTCTTTAGCCATCAGAGAATTGCAAATCAAAACATCTTTGAGATACCACCTTACATCTGTCAGATTGGCTAAGACATAAGACACAGATGACAGCTTATGCTGGAGAGGTTGTGGAGCAAGGGTTACACTCTTCTATTGTTGGTGGGAGTGTAAGCTTGTTCTTTCTTTGTTCTTAATCTAAAATAAAAATATTTGTTAATAAAATGATTTGTTTTTTGCATATTATATTTATTACACATTTTCAATTTTAAATTTTGTTGAGTAATTTCATTATATTATTTCTGAAACTTAATATTTTTATCTATAAACATTTTTATAGTATGTTCATTTAATATTTTTTTATCCCTCTTTTTATCTTCTAATGCTTGTTATTGAATTCATGCCTTTCCTATATGACATGTATTCTACCACACAGTGGCATCCTTTTTTCTTAATTTGTCTATGTTGACAGATTTTTTTTTTGTTATTGAAAGTAAATTCCTTTTCCATATTACATATTCCAATTGTCCCAGTTTCTACCAAGCTCCTTTCTAATATGGACCCACACAATTTTTGTAGCTTATTAGAAAATTACAAGTTTCTAAGAGATAACAATCAAACATGACAAAATAAAATATAATAATTTAAAGCAAAGCCTATCATATTGAAGTTGGATGAAGCACACAAACAAGTGGAAAAAAATTATAATAATAGTCAAAAGCACCAGAAACCCACTCATACTTACATTTAGATGACCTGGAAAAGTACTAAACTAAAAATTATATACATACATATATGTGTGTATATGTATGTTTGTATGTATGTATGTATATACGTATGCATGTATGTATGTATGTATGTATGTATGTATGTATGTATGTCTATGCCAATGACCTCTTCTAGACTTATAAAGGCTCTGTACTTGTTGCTTCATTCACAATCTATTTGATATTATAAGTGATTTGTTTAATTGGTTTAAAGGGTCTGTTCTGCTGTCCTTCATGTCCTCTGACTCTTAAAATCATTTTACTTTCTCTACTAGATACTGTGAGCTATGGCAGAAAGGATTTGATTGAAAACTCTCATTTAGACCCTCTCTCCAAGTAATATCGTTGCATCTGTTCCCATCAGCTGCTGGAGAAAGTCTCCCTGATAATAACTAGATAAGGCTGAATTTTGAGTACAGCAGATTATCATTAGTAGCCACCTTATTGATACATTTCTTTTTATAACATTAGTATTTGTGTATTTCTAGGTATGTGTGCTATCTATTCTCTGGTTCTTAATTACAAAACCATTGCCAGGTACTAATTGCTGATTGTGTAGTAGACCTTAAGTCAAATTAGACATTGGTTGGCTACTCCTACAAGTCTTGGACCACCATTGTCCTAGCCCATTTTGAAGATAGTACAGATTGATTGTAAATCTAAGGATTGGGAGCTCAAATGGTGACCACATTTTTTTTTTTTTTGGTATCTTGTACAGTACTTTCACACAGAAAAGAGACTAGAACATATAGTTGAGGCTACATGTAGACACCAGCTTGAATAATTCATCTTTAGTGAGTTGTGTGAATGTTATCTTTGGCAATGGGGTTCCTTTGTAAGTTTCAGAAAGTCAACCACTTGTCTTGTCAACAGCTTGGGCTGTTTGGAGTTTTCCATGGGAATTTCTTAGACAACAACTAAAATAAGAGCAATTAACACCTACCATTGGAAACTTTCTCAAGAAATGGCCAGTTAAAACTCCATAACCGCCACTACTAAGGGTACTCACTAGAATCACTGTCATAGATTCCAGCAACTTTCCACAGCACTAAGATTTCATACCACTTGCAATTGTTCCTTAATTCCAACTCACTTTCTGACATTTTCTTATGCCACCCCATTGCCCACTACCTGATTCTATCACAACACCCTTTCCTATATTTCCCCAGGCTTTCTGTAAAATCCATTTTATTTTTTCTTTCTAGGGAGACCAATTCACTAAAAAAAAAAAAAAAAAAAAAAAACCTTCTTCTGTACCTAAACTCTCTGGATCTGTGGGTTATAGCTTGGTTATTTTTTTTATAGTTTTTAATACTTTTATAAGCAAATACATACCATATTTACCTTTCTGATACTGGGCTACTTCATTAAGGAAGATTGTTTTTTGGTTGCATCCATTTGTCATTTAATTTCATGATGTCATTTTAAACACCTGAGTAATATCCCAATGTCTAAATAGGCTACATTTTCTATATCTGTTTTTGTTTTGTTTTGTTTTTAGAAAATATCTAGGTTTTATTGAGTATCTGCCTATTATTAATAAATTCACATATGCACTAATTAACATGTTTGAGCAAGTGTCAAGTGTTCTTATAGTATGATGAAGATTCTTGTGAGTATATATTAACTTATATTTAATTCTAGAACACATTCATATGTATGATGGTTTATATTCCATTTATTGTGTGGTTGTATCTTTTTGACATCCTTTTATGTGTATATTGTTTGTATGGCTTGTACCTGAGAAGATCAGAAGAGGAAACTGAGTAACCTGGAACTAGAATTATGGATAGCATATGGGTGTCAAGAAATGAAACAGGAATATTTGTAAGATAAACAAGTACTCCTAACTAAAAAGCTTTCTTGTCAGCCTGTTTGTTTTCTTTCTTATAGTCCCTTTTAAGGGTTTATGAATTAATTTTAATCACAAGCGTTGTTCTACCTTGTTCTCTGGCAATTTTATTTCTTAATTTGGCATGATTCTATTATTGGCCTTATGCAGTAAATTAAGAATTGTTCCTGTGAGAAGAGGCATAATTCCCTATTCTCAGTTTTTAACATGAGTTTGCTGTTAATTAAACATTAAATATGTGGTCAATTTCAATAATGTAGTCATTTGGGGATTTTATTTTTGGTACTGTCTTGATATTTAGAAGATACTGCAGAAGGATGGTTTCTGTTTCTGTATCTATTATGCTGTAGTGTGTCTTTTTATAGTTGAATTGAGTCCATTGATATTAAGGGATATTAATGACCAATGATCTTTATTTCCTGTCATTTTTTGTAGTAGCTTGTATATACATTTTTTGGGGGAGGGTGTTTCTTCTGTGGGCTTATCAATTATTTGTGGTTACATGGGTGTTTCTGGTTTTCTTAGGTTAAAGATTTCCCTCTGGGGCTTTTTGTAGGGCCATATTTGTGGTTAGGTAATATTTAAATCTGGTTATATTGTAAAATATCTTATTTACTCCATCTATATTGATTGATAGTTTTCCTGGGTATAGAGTACTATGTTGACATTCATGCACTTTTTGTGTCTGTGTAATGTCTGACCAGATCCTTCTTGCTTTCATTGTTTCCATTGAATAGTTTGGTGTTATTCTGATGGGTCTGCCTTCATAGGTATTTTGGCCTTTTTCTTTTAAAGCTTTTAGTATTTTTCTTTGTTCTGTAGGTTTAGTGGCTTGATTATTATATGGCAAGCAGACTATTAATTTGGAATTAGTCTATTTGGTGTTCTGTAGACTTCCTGAATCTTTATAGGCATTTATTTATTTATGTTGGGAAAGTTTTCTTCTATGATTTTGTTGAATGTATTTTCTGTGCCTTTGAGCTGGTATTCTTCTCCTTCTTTGATGCCAATTATTCTCAGGTTTGCCCTTTTCATGGTGTCCCAAATTTCCCGGACATTTTGTTTCATAATTTTTTTGGTTTGAGTATTTTTTAAATGCTGCATCTATCACCACCATTGAGTCTTCCACCCAAGAGGTTCTTTCTTTCATCTCTTGGATTCTGTTTGTTTCTTGAATCTGCATTTCAGGTCTTTTTTCCAGATTTTCTATTTTCAGCTTTGTTTCAGTTGTGCCTTATTTATTGCTTCTATTTCAATTTTTGATTACTGGTAAATTTCTTTCACTAGTTTGCTGTCTTTTGTTTAGTTTTCTTTCAGAGATTTGTTCATCTCTTCTAATTTTCTGTTTGTATTTATTTATTTATTTATTTATTTTATTTCTCTAAGGGAGTTATTTATATCCTCTTTTAAGGCCTCTATTTGTTTCATAAATCTGTTTTAAATCATTTTCATCTGTTCTCTCTTCAGTGTAATTTTAGGTCTTGAAGCTATAGAACCACTTGCTTCTTCTGGTGGTGTCTTGTTGATCTTTGAATAGTTGTATGTATTCTTGCATTGGCTTCTGCCCAATTTTTCCTCAGTTCACTCTTAGTTCTTTGTTTGCTCTTAGTGGGTTTTTGGTCTGAGGGCTCTTAATCAGCTATGTGTTCAGAGAGTTTGCTGTTCTTTTGAGCTCAAAGTGCTATGATGCCAGTTTTCACTTTTTGACCTCTCACATCTCAGCTGTGTACCCAGAAACTTGATTGCTCCTCTACTGCTATTATGCCAGACATTTTCTGGGCAGACTGTTCTTAACCAAGGCTGAGTGCCTGTCTCAGGGCCTGGGTTTAGGTAGTAGAATTCACCATCACCATTTCACTTCTGAACTCTCAGCTGTGTTACTAGGGACTCTACTGCTCCTCTGCTGCTATTAAGATAGCTGTGGTCTAAGTAGATTGTGTTCCATCATGTATCTGCCTGCTTGTCTCAGGGCATATGTTCAGGTAGCATAAGTCATTGTTTTCATATTGACTTATTTAAACTACATACAAACATGCCATCATCCTCTTTTGGTTTGCTTGTTTTATTTTGTTTTGCTTGAGACCAGGTCTCATTTAGTAGCTCTGGCTGTCATGGAATCCACTATGTAGACCATGCTGGTCAAAAATGCACAGAGGTCAGCATTTGCCTCTGTCTGTGGGGTGGTTGCTGGTATTAATAAACTGAAGACATCATACATAATAGTTGGAACTCACAGCATTCCCTCATAGAACAAAAGGTGAGGATGACAAATATTCATCTGTTTTTTCACCATGGTTATTTAGCAATGTACTTAAAGATGTAAATAGCAAGTAAAGATAAAACAACAAACTAGGGGGCTGGAAAGATTGTTCAGAAATTAAGAGTATGGAGTGCTTTAATAGAAAATTAAGTTCAGATCCCAACACCCATGACATACGTTTATTTTTATGGTGTCTTTTCAATGAATCTAGTATCTTCTATTGGCATGTATAGGTACCTGCATTCATATACAAAAGCACAGACACAGCAAAGCAAATAAACACAATTACAAAGAAATTAGGGCTGGTGAGATAATTTAGCAGAAAAAGAAATTTGTTACCAAGGCTATGACCTAAGATTGATTGCTTTATTATAAGAGAAGTATATGTTAAAACAGAGGATTTATTAACAAAGTCATTGTCATCCAACTGAGAGAAAATTATAACTCTGAACATATAAATTTATTATAAATTGAACAAGGTAGCAAAACAATAACAACAGTATAATGCATTATATAATTGCAACTCCACTATATAATTGCAACTCATCAACATTCATATTTTCCAAGTTCCAAAGCAATTGGCGGCAATCCATGTCACAGCAGAAGTCCCAAGCCTGATATGACATCAGGCAAATGGTTGCTTTAAACAGAACATTCAAAAAATGATATCTCATAAAAAGAGACATGGACACAAGTATTTATCCAAGATCTAACTGTTGATTTGTTAAGTAATCAAGGTCAAAAGATGCAGTCAGTATGAGCAGCTACAGTAACACATTAACTTTTTTTTCTAAAATAATGTTTTCCAAACTGTGACTTGCAACTCCTATGGTGGGCCAAGTGACTCTTCCACTGGGATTTCCAAGACCATCAGAAAACACACATATTTATGATTCATAACAGTAGCAAAATTAAAGTTATGAAGTATCAATAAAAATAATTTCAAGGTTGGAGGTCATCACAATATAAGAAACTGTATTAAAAGGTCACAGCATTAGGAAGACTAAGAACCACTGTTTTAAAAAAAAGAAAACCCACCAGGATTAAGGCTGTCAGTACAGAAATATGTATATTTAGCAATATTTATATGGCTAAATAACTATAATAAGGATAGCTGTGACAGACAACTTATACTAGAAAATAATTTAATTGCTAACATTTTTATACATCATTTTCCATATATGTATGGGTATTTTTAATATTCCAAAAAAGAATCACTGATTTTTTAATGTAACTTTAAAAACTTAATTTCTGAAAGTATTATATATTTTTTAAACTTTTGCTCTCAAATAATTTTCTTGTTTAAATTATAATTTAAAATGTAGGTTATAGATTATGTAGGATGCATAATA
>PVIH01027934.1:0-16051 GCA_004025045.1 Sigmodon hispidus | reverse complement strand
CCAAGGGTTTGTTGCTCTGGGAAGAATGTCAAACATACATTGTTTCAAAGAAGAGAACCATGCTCCAACCCTAAAACCACCTTTAAATTTTATTTGAATTATGACCACATAAAGACCATTTGCACCAGAAACAAGCATTTGGGAAGATTAACAAAATTTTACCCTGTCAGAGGTGAGCAATGCCATTTGTCTGATTTACGCTTTTTCATAGGATATTTTCTCTTGCTTATCTGTCCTTTTTCTCATGATGTTTCACTTATCCAGTGATCTTCAGATTCTTTAGTTGGAAGCATTTGTTCTCCTGGATAGATAAAATTAAAACAAAAAAGCGAAAAGCAACGAAGGTCTGAGCATGTCCAAGCTGCAAACCACAACCACTAAACAGTTTGGGATCTGAAACTCCATGGACAGGCACCTAGCAGTGCCCTCCCTCCAGAGGGATCCCTAACCCAGTCTTGATGTTGGGGTGAGGAAAGAGGATCTGCTGGGAGTGGATGCTGAACTAAGTCATATTGGGACCTAGGGACCTCCTGCCCTTGCTGAGGAGGAGATAAAGTGATGTGGAGAAGATAGAGTGACTGGGAGGGGCACAAGGGAGAAGGCAGTTTGAACAAGGGTATACATGGAAAAAAATATGACTTCATTCATAATAAAAAGGGAATTTAAAATTAATGAACTCTGGGGGTTTCTTTTCTAATTTTTGTTTTTTGGCAAGTTATAACTTTCCTAGGACAAAATGACTTTTGACAACAGAAAATGGATAACCTTCCAATTAAAATATTTAAAACTAATTATATCTTAGTATATGTGAATAAATATACTTATATTTTCTATTTCTTTATATATAAATTCAAGGTTTAAGTATACTTTTAGTTATAAAGGAAAATTCATTTTGAATTTCAATCTGCCTTTTGAAAGTGGCTTTTAAATTTTAAACATGAAAATTCTTATGTGCCTATTTTTGCCTGCCAAGTGTTGGGATTAATGTGTGTGTCTCTCAGGTCCTGAGATTACAGATGTGAACCACATCCTGGTGATGGACTTTTATAATACTTATCTCATAACTGTTTTCATGGTTTAATTTGATTCCCCACAAGTTTAATATTTAGGTAAACTTTCAAGCTTTCCAAATGTATAATCTATTATACTTGTTGATTTATCCTGAATTTGTTCCCTGAAGAATTTTAGTATTTTAGTCTTAATTAACCATGACGTCAAAATGTTCACTATTTTTCTATTTTCAGATATTTTGTCTGTCTTGCCTATAGAGCTATATAAAATTTAAAGTCTTTGCTAACTTTCCATAACCTTTGTTATTTTCGCTCATGCCTCCCATGACCAGATATCTTTGTCATTTAACTGGCAGTTAGTAGTTTTCCATTTTGATGAAAAAATTATTTTTTTTTTTGCCATTTTTAGCTGTTGGTCTACAGCCAACCGCGCTGCTATTAATTCAGCATGTTGTACTGATATAGTAGTCCCTTCCTCAGTAATATCTATTACATCCTCCAGTGTATAGGCTGCTTCATTTTATTTAGTTTTGTTTCCTTCAGTGGTTGATGCATCTATGCATTAGCCAAATGTTGTAACCATTCTGTTTTTCTCTACCGTTTAAAAGGTGACTCTTTCAGGGAAGGGGTAAGTACATTAGAAATGGAGATTATAAGCAACTGAGGTATTTCTTCAGTGAAGGAAGGCACAGACCCTATTGCTACTACATTCTGGTCATGCAGAAATTCAGATAGATACCAGTCCCACTGTGATACCTTTTTTTAATGGCTTGACCTGTGAAGGATTCTGCTTTCAAGGAAATCAAGTCTATCACATTAAGGGGTGCCCTGTAACCATAAGGTAGTTGATAATGACTCAGTATGTGGTTCTACATTCTTCATTGTGTCAGGAGGTCTTGCCTGTTTGAAACCAATCTTTATAAATCTCAATGGCATCCACAGGTTTTATTTTCCTGTGGGAAAAAAGCAAAACTTCTTACCCAGCATAACACATATTCTCATTTCTATTCTGAGGTTAACACATGTTTAAATCATTCAGGGTATTTTAATACAGTGGTTCTTTCTAGTATCAGTGTGTCTCCACTACTGTTGCTTTTTTCATTAGCATTTTAAAAACTTCAAGATAATAAAGATTACATCAGAGTGTAATTTATCTCTAATGGTATTTTTACTTACTGAGCATAGCCTTCAAAGTGTAATTAGAACTTTTTATACTTGTTTATCCTGTAGGATTCTATGGCATAACTGTAATACACTTTATGCTGTAATATGTAAAAACTTGTTTTAGTGTACTAAAGACATACTAGAGAATTGTCAGTTTTAATTCGTACAGGTATCATCATAATAAACATAACTTGTAACAAGTGTGCAATTATAAAAACAGCCTTTTCAGAACTTAAGGCAGTTTTCCAATGAAATTCTAAATGTATGTTTGGTATCATGGATATAGTTTTATCTTTCAAACTCTGAAAACTGAAACACATTTATTTAACAAAAATTATTTTTTGAATACCATGAGGTTTACTTCCTGAAGATAATGGAGTTTGATTATACATAAAACAAATAGGACATTTCTCTATAATATCCTTGGCTTGATGCCCAGTAATAGAAAAACCCTTCTTCTAAACTTTTTTGTTGACATAGTGTTTCTTATAAAATTCTAAAGATTACATTCTTTTTATTAAAAGCTGATTGATTTCATGATTACCTTGATCCAGAGGGTGTGATAAAAGATCTGGATGAAACCTGTGTATTATCTTTTTATTTATCATTAGGTTTTAAATTAATTAATGTTTGTATTTAAGAATTTTTTATACCTAAAACTACTGCCCTCCCTGTCCTCACACCTCATTCCTCCATCCATTTCCCTAAGAGGGCAAGAACTCCCATGGTGAGTCAATTTGGTCTGCCATATCCAGTTGAGGTAGGACCCAGTCCCTCATCCAAGTATCAAGTCTGATAATCATGTTTCTCTGATAGTCATGGGCTTCCAGAAGCCAGTTCGTAGACCCAGCATAGATTCTGGTTTGACAGTAAGAGGCTCCACATACTGCTTCTGCCATTTGACAGTCATCTATATTTGGCAGCTTAGTTCTTTCCAAGAAGATATCTCAGCTCTGATATCAGAGTCAATGAGCTCCCAATAGTTTGGGTCAACCATCTCTCCACATCTCCTAATTATGATACTATAAAAATATATCTTTCTGTTTTCTTCCTCTCTGTTGCTCCTCTCCCACAACTATCTCTTTCTCTCATGATTTGTTTCCATGTCCCCTTGCTCATTCCCCATTAGGATCCCAATTTACTCAGGAGATCTTCTCTATTTCCCATTTATATGGGGGATCCCTGGAGGTCTCTCTCAAATACCTTCTGTTAACAAGCTGTTCAGGATTTGTGATTTGTAGTCTAGATAATTTTTGCTTTTTCTCTAAAATCTACTAATGCCATGCCTATTTTTCTGAGCCTTTGTTACCTCACTCAGAATGATAATCTTCAAATCCATCCACTTGCCTGCAAATTTTAGGATGTCATTTTGCTTTCTGCTGAGTAGTACTCCACTGTGTAAATGTACCACATTTGGTAATCCAATCTTCAGTTGAGGAGCATCTAGGTTGTTTATAGGTACTGACTATTATTAGGAATGGTGCTATAAACAGAGTTGAGCTAATAATGCCCTTGGGTAAAAGTGTGCATCCTTTGGATACATAGCCAATAGTGGAATTGCTGGATTATTACTTAGAATGATTCCCAGTTTTCTGAAGAACTGTCATGCTGCTTTCCAAAGTACCTGTACAAGTTTACATTCCCACCAGCAATGAAGGAGTGTTCCCTTGATCCATATCCTTTTATATCAATGGATTCAATTTATTTTCCTGCTCTTGAGACTTTTCTTCATACTGATATGTGTAGTCTGGCCTTGATACAAGGGCTTCTGTCTTGTATTACTATATCTTGTTTTGTTCTGTTCGACTGTTGTCTCATAGAGACCTGAGGTTTTCTGCAGAAGAAATACAGTGGGAGTAGATCTGTGGGAGAGTGTATGTCGGGGAGCTAGAAGGAGTAGAAGAAAGGATAATTGTGATTTGAATGTATTAAATGAGAGAAGAATCTATTTTCTTAATAAAAAAAAACAGGTTGTTTCCTGGCTTTTGTGAGGTGCTTGTGAATGAAGGGGTGGTGGTGATAAGGATGTGACCTTTGGAGCCTGGAACTCAGTCTCTTATCTTCAACACTTTGAACAATTGAATACCAGTGCATTGACTGTTGATTGATTGAAAAAGAATCTTCACTCACTGAGTATGTGAAACACCCTGGTCAGTGGGTATAAATGAAAGTAATGAAAAAGTAGTTTGCCAGCACAAACATGTAGTAAACGTCAATATCATGCAGTAACAGCTCCTGCTCTTACCTGTACAAACACAAGGTACCAAAACTGAGGCATATATTTGGGAAGTGTTCTTCAGCTTTTATCCCTTTCTGAGAATCTCCTGTCAGTTGATTACGCTAGGGGAGGAAGATTAATTACTTTTTAAAATGTGCCCACTGAGTTAGTTTTCCATGATCCAGTGTTTAGGCCTATATCTATGATAATATGTAATATAATAATTAGAGTGGTAATATATTTAAAAAGCACATAAAAGTAGAAAATGTAGAAAAGATATAATCATATTTTATTACAAACATGAATAAAATTATCAAAGAAAAAAACCCTCCCAAGCCAGACTTAAAATATCAAGTAAACCCTCACTGGCCCATGTGTGATGTGTTCCCTTTTTTTCCCCAAAATTTCCAACATGTGAGGATACATGTTTTCTATAGCAGTTTAAAAGCACCCACTATTGCTTTTTTAATATAACAAACACAAGATTTATAAATATATAGATTTTTTACAAGGTAACACTATGAAGATTTGAACATGTTTTTCATCTAAAAGCTCAGGACTTGAGTCTCAGAAACTTTATTTTTTTTTTCTTTTTTTCTTCTTTTATTATTATAAATAAAGAAGTCACATTTTCTATTCTTGTATATCCTCATGCAAGGTCCCTTCCCCCTCTCAACACATCAGGTCATTCTCTAATCTCCATATCTCCCTATCTCCCCCATGGACAGGTGGTCCCAAAGTTCCACTGTCCCAATATTGCTTAGTTAAGCCTCCACTCCTGGAAAATCCAGTTTTCTCCCCCAAACATCAAGACAGGTGTTCCTATAGGGGGAGTGATATTCACGGAGTCAGTCCAAGGTGTTTCTGATCCCAAGCTGTTCAATGGTTGTGGTTTGTACCTTGGGCATACTTTGCTTTTTTTGTTTGTGTGTTTGTCTGTGTGTTTGTTTAGAGTTCACTAATGAGTGAGTACATCCCCTGCTTATCTTTCTGGGTTTGTGATACCTCTCTCAGGAGGACATTCTCCAAATCTATCTATTTGCCTGCAAATTTTAGGGTATCATTTTTTCTTACTGCTGAGTAGTATTCCATTGTGTAGATGTACCACAGTTTGTTACTCCATTCTTCAGTTGAGGGGCATCTAGGTTGTTTCCAGGTTTGTGTTATTACAAATAAAGCTGCTATGAACATAGTCGAGCTAATGTGTGATTGTGAATCTTTAGGGTATACACCCAGAAGTGGTATTGCTGGGTCCTTGGGGAGATTGATTCTCAATTTTCTGAGAAACCTCCATACTGCATTCCAGAGTGGTTGAACAAGCTTACATTCCCACCAACAATGCAGGAGTGTTCTCCTTGTTCTGCATCCTTTCCAGCATAGGCTGTCCTCTGTGTCTTTTATCTTTGCCAATCTAACATGTGTCAGGTGGTATCTCCAAGTTGTTTTGATTTTACATTTCTCTGATGGCTAAAGATGGAGAGCACTTTTTCAAGTGCTTCTCAGCCATTCCTAATTCTTCTGTTGAGAATTCCCTTTTTAGAACTGAACCCCATTTTTTGATTGCGCTATTCAAGGTTTTGGGCTCTAGAATCTTGAGTTCTTTATATATCTTAGAGATCAGTCCTCTATTACTTGTATGGTTGACGAAAATTGTTTCCCATTCTGTAGGCTGTCATTTTGACCTATTGACAGTATCCTTGGTTTTACAGGAGCTTCTTAGCTTCAGGAGATCCCACTTATTGATTGTTGATTTTAGTGCCTATGCCACTGGTGTTATATATAGGAAGTGGTTGCTTGTGTCAATTCATAGAAGTGTATTTCCCACTTTTTTTCTATCAATTTTAAAGTGGCTGGGTTTATGTTGAGGTCTTTGATCCACTTGGATTTGAGTTTTGTACAGGGCGACAGGCTTGGATCTATTTGCATTTTCTACCCACTACCATCCAGCTATGCCAACACCATTTGTTAAATATACTATCTTTTTTCCATTGAATATTTTGGGCCTCTTTGTCAAAGATCAGGTGTTCATAAGTTTTTGGGTTAATGTCTGGATCCTCAATTCTATTCCATTGATCCACAAGTCTGTTTTTATGCCAGTACCAGGCTGTTTTTACTACTGTAGCTCTATAGTATAGCTTCAAGTCAGGGATGGTGATGCCTCCTGAGGTTCTTTTGTTGAACAAAAATGTTTAGGCAATCCTGGATTTCCTGTTATTCCAGACAAAATAGATTATTGTTCTTTCAAGGTCCAAAAAATATTGTGTTAGGATTTTGATGGACAGTGCATTGAATCTGTAGATTGCTTTTGGTAGAATTGTCATTTTTCCTATGTTGTTCCTACCTATCCAGGAACATGAGAGAGCTTTCAGTTTTCTGATATCCTGTTCAACTTTTTTCTTCAGTAATTTCTTCTGCTAGTGTTGGAGTGAGTTGTGGAGAAGAGAGACTGACCTGATGTGGTAGAAGGGGGAAGGGACCTTGAATATGGATATACAAGGATAGAACATGTGACTTCTTTGTTCATAATAACAAAAAAAGAAAAGAAAGTAAAACAAAAAGAAATCAGTTGAGTACTCAGTTCTCACCTCAGTAACCCAGATACAATGTTGTAAAGAAGTCATTTTATATTTGTTTTCTAAAAATGTTAGTCCTTATTAATGATTGAATTTTGTGAAACTGCTGCATATTTCTGAATATTACTTATTTTCCTATAGGAAGGTTCATTTATGCAAGTTGGGTACAAAAGCTCATTTTGTAGATTTGCCTTGATTGTCAATGACTTCTCAGTTTAAACATTAAGACTGCAGCATTTGGCCTTTTTTCTTAGACTGTTGAAATCCTATATGACTGAAAAGAACAGAGGACATGAACAAGTAGAGCACAGAAGGGGGGCCTATTTCTTAATGTCTATGTACTTTTGTCCTTCCCAGACTGCCTATGGTAAAGGATCCTCCAGATGTCTCCAGGGAGTTTCTGCTATTTTCTTAGCTGCTAAGAAAAGCGTAAATTGCCCTTTCTCTTTCTGTCTCTTTCCTAAACATGCTCCAATTTACTCTTTGGCTTTCTCATAGCTGTCTCAATTTTCTTTTCTCCATCTTTACTTAGCTACGTACTGGACTCCATGGCTTACAGAAAGGTCTTGTCTTTCTCTCTATCTCTTTTCCATTTCTTCTTGCCCAGCTACAAAGATATACAATTTACTTACTCTATTGTTTAATATCAAATTCTAACAACACATCTTTCCAGTATGTCTTAAAATTAATTTGTTTTCAGAGGATAAGGGAGGACTGGGAGAAACTGGGAAAAGGGAAGTGAGGGGGAACAGTAGTCTATAAGGAAAAAATGTTTTTTAAATTAATAAAAAAGAAAAAGAGTCAAGTAAAAATTGAAGACAAAAAACATGTGCCCTGGATTTTTACGTAAGTCTTTTAAAACAGACACAGTATAACTGATATTATAATTACACCTTCCTAATTAATAGGTAAGAAATATTCCTTATGATGACTAATAAACTAAAATCAATACAATTATTGAAAATATTTTGTTAGTAAGACTATCTCTGACTCTTTTGTGTGCCTGTGAAAACTTCTCTTTCCTACTGGATAGCCTTGTGTGACCTTGATGTCATACTAAGTGTCTGGTCTTATTGTAGCATGTTACCCTTTGGTTTGGTCTGAAAGTCTTGATTTTTCTGATTGAGATGCAGGGGTGATGGACTTAAGAAAGAAACAAGGTGGGTGAGAATGGGAAAGGGAATGGAAAGAGGATGATGGTTGCAATATGACATATGATAAAGAATAAAATACAAATTGTCCTGGTAAATTATTTTTTTTTGATTGGCAGAAATGTTCAATCCAAACAAACAAATAGTTTGTAAAGAAACCGTATTTTTTGTAATCCAAAAGAATTACATGAGCGAGTTAAGGATTTAATAGTTCCTCCTCTGTTTTATATTCAAAACAGTGAAATATTTGTCTATATCACCAACGATTAAACTTTGAAATATATTTTTTAAAAAAGCCCTTATGTACAATAAATATTTTCAAGGAAACCTCCAAAATATCATCTATAATTTTAAAAACTTTAAAAATCAATGAATCCTCTGTAGGCATATAAGTGATATGACCTTGAGAATCTGGCTGCACAGGACTTAGGCTCAGTAACTGAGTTAAGTAAGCCTTGTAGCTATGTTCAGCTCTAATTTGTTCCCAATGATTTGCATGTACCCACTGCACAGCCCTGAGGACTTCTTCATATACAAGTCACAACCAGTGCAGTTGTCGTTGTAGTCAGGACTCAGTATGGATATGAGGGCCTCAGCACAGCTTCTTGGGCTACTGCTCCTATGGATTCCAGGTTTGTTATAAAAGGACTAAACTGGAATTTTAATGTTAAACAGTCATTAGTGTTTACTGGCATTTGGGGGAAGTCCTCTCTTATCATGCTTAACTATGTGGATATTTATTATGTCTCCATTTCCAGGTGCCAGATGTGACATCCAGATGACCCAGTCTCCATCCTCCCTGTCTGCATCTCTGGGAGACAGAGTCACTTTGAATTGTCGGGCCAGTCAGGACATTAGCAGTAATTTAGACTGGTACCAGCAGAAACCAGGGAAAGCTCCTCAACTCTTCATCTATAACACAAATAGATTGGCCGATGGGGTTCCATCGAGGTTCAGTGGCAGTGGGTCTGGGACAGCCTATGCTCTCACCATCAGCAGCCTGGAGCCTGAAGACATTGCAACTTATTACTGTCAACAAAGTTATGATACTCCTCCCACAGTGATACAAGTCATAACATAAACCTCATGGAAGCAGAAGTGAGAGGCAAGGCACCCTCAACTCTTCCTGATCATGATTCATTCACTGAAATTGTCTCTCAGCTGTCACAGTCCTTTTATAAAATCTCACAGGGAGTTATTTGTTTTGTTAAAATAGGATATATAGTCCTTTCTGAACCCTATGTATCTTCATCTCCAGCACTAAAGAGTATCAATGCTTTTTTAGCCTTAACAGAGGGCACAGCCATTTCCAGGGAAGAGTGAGTTGTATACCCAGGGAAGAGTAGTAACTCCTGAGGACATTTGAAGCACACATCATTTAAATGCAATTAATTAGCTTGCACCAGCATCTAAATGGTGGGAAATTCTGTTGAGAAAAGCTGACAGTAACAAGAATTACTGGATTTTTTTTTTTCAGCAAAGCTATATAGCACATGTGTCAGAGAAGGAGGAAGCAGTCTATCCATGATCTGCTGTGCCTTGAAATTGCAGCCATGGGTGTAGATACTCTCTGGTATCTGCAGCACTTCACATAGGATTTTGCTTGCTCCTTTGTCCGCTTATCAGCCAACAAGTACCAAATAAATGTGAAACATCCTTATCTGACTTTCAATCCTCTATATAAAATGCAATGTAGATATGTTTATATAGAATTATAGAGTGTAAGATTCTCTTTTGCATATGCCTCCAGAAGTGGTATCATTGGAAAACTGATTTCCCATAGCATAGTTTTACAAACAAAACCAAACAACAACATGACGTACACAACTGTCTTCACAACTAGTTTCCCCTTTGTTTTGTTGTAATTTTGTAAGTTCTACTTCCTCTTGTTCTTTTAAAATTTCATTAATGTATGTGATTATCCGTGCATAGAGAATATAAACAGACTTAATTACTATAATTTATTTAAAGATGATAAGTGAAATGGTATAATA
Source organism: Sigmodon hispidus (assembly GCA_004025045.1). NCBI lineage: Eukaryota > Metazoa > Chordata > Mammalia > Rodentia > Cricetidae > Sigmodon > Sigmodon hispidus. Next base: position 5,941 of record PVIH01027934.1, on the reverse strand, counting down.
ACATATTTCTGGGCTTTACATTTTCTTAGTTTTGCATTGTCGGTTTTTCTACACAAATTCTGGACTGAATTGATCAAGTTTAGAAATTCTCAGAAATATTAGTTTCATTCCATTGATTTTATGTGGAAATTGGAGATAATGTATTTAAAAGTTCTTTATGGATCTAGATATAACAACCATTGATTAAGAGTACCTAATGCTCTTCACGAGGTCCTGGATTTGATTCTCTGTACTCAAATGGTGACCCAGCACTATCTTTGACTTCCCTTTCGGGGATTAACTTATGGACTCTAAAGACACCAGAAATGTACAAAAACTTCTTACAAACATACAAATAAGACATTCACATATATAAAAATATTTTTAAATTGTTTCATGTTATGACAAAGATAAAGTCTGTATTCATCTGTATGCATTTTGTAAGTGTTTATGTGCTTGTGTGTGTGTGTGCACACATGCATGTGCATGTTTTAAATCACTTTATTCCCTCATCATCTTTCAATAAAATAATGTTTTTGCTTAAAGTCCACTAATTAGTGAGTACATCCCCTGTTTATCCTTCTAGGTTTGTGAGACCTTGCTCAGCATGGTATTCTCCATATCCATCCATTTGCCTGCAAATTTTAGGATATCATTTTTTCTTACTGCTGTGTAGTACTCCTTTGTGTAGATGTACCAGAGTTTGTTAATCCATTATTCATTTGTTGAGCATCTAGGCTGTTTCCAGGTTCTTGCTATTATAAATAATGCTGCTATGAACATAGTTGAGCATGAGCCTTTGGAGTGAGAATGTGCATCTTTAGGGCATATGCCCAGTAGTGGTATTGCTGGATCCTTGGGGAGATGGATTCCAAATTTTCTGAGAAACTACCATACTGCATTCCAAAGTGGCTGAACAAGTTTACACTCCCACCAACAATGGAGAAGTGTTCCTCTTGGTCTGCATCCTCTCCAGCATAGGCTGTCATCTGTGTTTTTAATCTTAGCCATTCAGACAAGTGAAAGGTGATATCTCAAATTTGTTTTGATTAGCATTTCTCTGATGGCTAAAGATGTTGAGCACTTTTCATGTTCCTTTCAGCTATTTGTAAAACTTCTCTTGAGAAATCATCCTTAGTTCGGAACCCAATTTTTTAATTGGTTTATTAAGGATTTTGGGCTCTAGTCCCTTGAGTTCTCTATATATTTTAGAGATCAATTCTCTGTCACTTGTAGGGTTGGTGAAAAATTTTCCCATTCTGTAGGATGTCATTTTGTCTTATTGATGGCTTTACAGAAGCGTCTCAGTTTCAGGAGGTCACACTTATTGATTGTTGTTCTTAGTGTCTGTGCTACTGGTGTTATATTTAAAAAGTAGTCACCAGTGCCAATGCATGGAAGAGTATTTCCCTCTTTTTTTTTCAATCAAGTTCAGTGTAGTTGGGTTTATGTTGAAGTCTTTGATCCACTTGTATTTAAGTTTTTTTTTAAGGTGTTACGATTGGGTCTATTTGCACGCTTTAATGATCCTGTGCTTTGAGCATTTACATATCATTGTAGATTTATTGCATGGTTCTGGGCTCCACAATTCTACATTTGATTGACTGTTGATTTTGTTATGGCCTCCTTGCATTGCAAAGAGTGCCAGTAGCCTGCTAGCTAAGGAATCCTATATGTTTGATAAATAGTCTTTTCTAAATAACAGTACACCAATTTGCTTTGCAGCACCAAATTATCAGCCTTGAAACATAGACACAAGTAACATTATATGTGTGTGTATATATATATATATATTACATATATAGTGCAGATTGTAAATATGTACTTAAGAATATATTTAAGAATATATTTATTACTAATATATTTGCTTACTCACAGGTATTAACACATACAAACATGTATATAACAACAAGTAATACATACATATGTCAGTATTTGGGAAAGCAAAGAGTTTTCTACAAGGATATGCAGGGAGAAAATAGCAGGAGACATAATATAATTATATTATGATTTGCTTTTTAGCTCTTCCTCTCCTCTGTCTCCCCTCTATTCTAATATTAACCTTAAGTACTTATGCTTCTTTATTAATATAAATTTTTATGCTCTGTTTGAGTATATTTGCAGTATTAATTTAAGAAGAAATGAACTTCCTGTTGGATGCTACTTGATGTCTGTTAAACTCTGTTATATTAGTGTCTCCAGCAAAAGAGACAGTAGTAGCCTTGGTGTCATTGATTACACACTGATCATAGGTATCAGGAAAAAGAGACCCAAACATGGTAGTTGCCAATAACAAAGGCACTCTGAAACACAGGGTGAAATGATTAAGGAGCATTAGTATTAATTTTTTTTTGAAATTGTGTTAGAATTCTGTGCTGTATCACTGTCTGGCCCTGGGTTTTTTGTTTGTTTGTTTGTAAATCTTTTTTTAAATGCTTCTTTTTCCTTAGAGGTTATAGGTTTATTTATGCCATTTATCTGGTCTTACTATTTTTGGTAAGTGGTACCTATGTAGAAAGCTGTCCATTTCTTTCTTTTTTCTAAATTTGAGGAGTACAAGTTGTTGAAGTATTACCTAATTGTTTTTTTTCTGTGTGCTTGTTGTTTTGTCCTTATTTTAATTTCTTATTTTATTAATTTGAATATCCTCTGTCTGTCTTTTGGTTAGTTTGGAAAGTGGTTTGAATATCTCATTGATTATCTCAAAAATCCAACTTCATGTTTCCTTTATTCTTTTTTTTTGTTCCCTTTGTTTCAGTTTTATTGATTATGGCCCTGATTATTTCCTGCCTTTTACTCCTTCTGGCTGAGTTTGCTTCTTATTGTTCTAGAGTTTTTGGGTGTGCTATTAAGTCTCTAATATGAAATCTTTTTCCAAATTCTTTTTTAGGTACTTCATAATACATACTTTGCTCTTAGCAATGCTTTCAATGTGTAGCATAAGTTTAGGCAAGTTGTGGATTCATTTTCTTTGAATTCTAGGAAGTCTTTAATTTCTTTCTGAATTTCTTCCTTGATCCAGAGGTGATTCAGTTGGGAGTTGTTCAGTTTTCCATGAGTTTTTAGGCTTCTGTAGGGTGTTTTTTTTTAACTTTAACTTTAGGTCATGATGGTCTGCTAAGATGAAAGGGGTTATTGCCATTATTTGTGTCTATTCAGATATATTTTATGACAGCGCATGTGATCAATATTAGTGAAGGGGTATTGAGAAGAAGGTATGCTTCTTTGTCTTTAGAAAGTTCTGTGTATCTCTTAAGTCTATTTGAGTCATAACATTTGTTGCATTCCTTATTTTTTTCTGTTGAGTTTCTGTCTTGTAGACCTGTTCCTTGGTGAGTGTGGTGTGTTGAGATCTTCTACTATTAATGTGTGGGGTTTGATATGTGGTTTAAGTTTTAGTAATGCTTCTAAGTAATACTTTTCTTTGTTCTGCATGTTTAATGTTTTATTATTATGTGATTAGCAGATATTAGGTGGTTTAGTTGATCTGTTTTTCTGTAAGCCTCTTGTATCTCCATAAGTATTTCATATTTGGGGTTGGCAAAGATTCCTGTTTTTTTGAATTTATTTTCTGTAACATTAAACTTGAATTTTTCTCTTTCTTCTATTCCTACTCATATTTGGGTTGGTCTTTTTAATGTTTCCTGAATGTTTTGTGTTATAAATTTTTTCTTTAAAGTGTTAATTTTTGATCAACAAATCTATTTTCTTTTTTTTATATTCTATGCCAGGTATTTTCTCTTTCATTTCTTTCATTGTATTATACATGCAAGTGTAGTACTCACATTTTCCTTTTCTAGCATTTCATCAATTTGTGTATTTTTTATTGCTTCTGTGATATCTTGTATATTTAATAAAATTTGTCTGTAACAACAGAGAACAGAATCACCAAAAGCCAAGCCATTAGTAAGAATGTGGTAACCCACTTTTTTTAATGTAAGTATTCTAGAGACAGAGATCTATGTCACAATGTTGGCATATGCAATTAGCCCCAGCACTTAGGAAAAAGAGGCAGAAGGATCTCTATAATTTTGAGGCAAACCTTATCTACAAAGCAACTTCCAAGACATCCAGGACTGTTACCCAGAAATCTCTGATACAAGAAAAGCAAAACACAACAGAAAAGGCTTGAGATATAGTTCTGACCTCCAATAGTCCATGATTCTCTTATAAACTACTTCCCTCATCTGCTTGATTACTTTTTCTTGACTTTCTTTAAGGAATTTCTTTCTTTCTTTCTATTTTTGTTTGTCCTTTTTATTTCTTTAGGAAACTTCTTTTACTTTTTCCTTTATTTTCTCTTTAAAGGCTATCATATTCATAAAGTTATTTTTAAGGTCATTTTCCTCTGCTTCTACTATATTGAAATGTTCAGATCTTGCTGTTTTTGAACAATTGTGCTCTAATGATGTTGTATTGTTCTTTAAGTTTTATAATGTATTTCCACTGACATCTACCCGTTTCTTCATCCAATAGAGGCAAGCATGTCTATATTTCAAAGATCTTGTCTTTACACATTAGATGTTCTTGGTGCAATTGGAGCTCTTGAAGAAACAGAAAACCCTGCAGTCTGTGTCTCAGGGAGTAGTTGATGTCTTCAGCTAGAGATCTTGTGATGGAGTTATATAGAGTCTGTGTCTCAGTAAGGTACTATGGTTGGGGAAATGACTGTATTTAGGGAAAGGATTTGGGGGATGTATGATAGAGGGTATCATGAGAGGCAATCATAGTCAGGCATGCATGTAGAGAACCTGCTTACTTACCTGCAACTGGAGCTATAATGGATTTAGAGAGCATGGTCCGTGCTCTATTACCCCGAGATGGAGGCTGGCCTGGCTGGCCAGCTGAGAAAAGGAAGACTTGTGATGGTACTGTCCAGAGTCTGAGTCTCAATAACCCACTGAGTTTGGGGTTGGGGGGATGGTTGGATTGGGGGAATGGAATGGGAGATATAGAATAGAGGAAAAGATGAAGAGCAGTGATAATCATGTTTCCATGGAAAGGCCCCGCTTGCTTACTTGCAACAGGAGCTGTAATGGTTTGGGAAGCATAATTTGTGCCCTGTTGTCCAGATCTGGATGCTGGCCTGAGTGGCCTGGCTGGTCAGCTGGTAGGAGGGAGAATAACGTCTTCTGATGGGACTCCGCACAGTATGTGTCTCAAGAAGCTGCTTTTTTTGATGGAGTGCTGCAGAGTCTGTTGCAACCCTTTCTCAAATATTGATCCACTTATGTGAGTGAACATATGACATTAGTTTTTGTCATTCAGAATTAATTTTCCATTTCCAGACATGTTTTTTGCAAATTTCATACTTCAGTTTTTTGTAGGTGAATAAAATTCTATGCTATCTATTTTTTATGATGTAAATGGATTTTTTTATTATGAATGAAGAAGTCACATTTTCTATCCCTGTACATCCTTAATCAGGGTCCCTTCCTCCTCCCACCATATCAGGTCATTCTCTCTTCTCCACATCTCCCCATTCCCCCCCCACCCTGGTCACAAGGTCCCAATATAGCTTAGGTCAGCCCCCACTCCTGGCATATCCTCTTTTCTTCCAGGAACGTCAAACTGAGTCAATAGTTCTTCTAGGGAGAGTGGGATCCAAGGGGTCAGTCCAAGGTCTTTCCGATCCCAAGCTCTTCAGTGATTATGGTTTGCAGCTTGGGTGTGCTGTGCTTTTTTGTTTTGTTTTGTTTTGTTTAGAGTCCACTTATGAGTGAATACATCCCCTGCTTATCTTTCTAGGTTTGTGATATCTCGCTCAGGAGGATATTCTCCAAATCCATCCATCTGCCTGGAAATTTTAGGGTATCATTTTTTCTTACTGCTGAGTAGTACTCCATTGTGTAGTGGTACCACAGTTTGTTAATCCATTCTTCAGTTGAGGGGCATTAAGGTTGTTTCCAGGTTCTTGCTATTACAAATAATCCTGCTATGAACATAGTTGAGCTAATGCCAT
>PVIH01027933.1:0-16051 GCA_004025045.1 Sigmodon hispidus | reverse complement strand
TCTGGGGTGTGGCTCAGTGGTAGAGCCTCTGCCTAGAATCCTCCAGTGAGGGTCTGGGGGTGTGGCTCGGTGGTAGAGCCCCTGCCTAGAATCCTCCAGTGAGGGTCTGGGGTGTGGCTCAGTGGTAGAGCCTCTGCCTAGAATCCTCCAGTGAGGGTCTGGGGGTGTGGCTCGGTGGTAGAGCCCCTGCCTAGAATCCCCCAGTGAGGGGCTGGGGTGTGGCTCAGTGGTAGAGAACCTCCTCAGCATGTAGAAATTCCTGGGCTCCATATCTAGCACCTTGGTGGAAAAGCAAATGAAAACAAGCAACCTAGTTAGTTCAAAAAAGACCAGATGTCAAAAGTGAATATCCTGCTCCTGGAATTTGTCCTTTGGGAGCCACCAAGGTCACCTCCTCTAGGAAGCCACTCTCGCTGCAATAGAAATCCCCATCTTTAGAGATACTTTCTGTACCTCAGGACTGAAACCCAGTCTTTAACATCTAGGTACATGTTTGCTTCCTCAGTCCACCAGGGGGCAGCCTATTCATAGACCTCAGCATGGCTGGACTAAGGTATCAGGTTCTGTACTGCCCAGGCCTGTGCATCCTATTTTGGTTCAGCATGTGACAGAATAGGAACTGGGAAAAGCTACATGAAGATGAACAGGAAAGCAGCCATTTTGCAGAAAAAAGTACTGGAAGAAAGATCCTGGCCTCATCTAACAAACTGGGTATGAACCAAAAAGGGCAGAAACATACACTATAAAAAGTGGGAGGTGGCGGGACCAGGTGCTGTCGAAAGAGCATGTCCCAGCGCACTCTGGAGCAGGCGGAGATAAACTCTGCCTGCCATGGTCCCCCTAGCTGCTGCTGAGGGAATTTGCATGGCTGCCCACCTCCAACTGAGCAAACAGATAAGGACTGGGGACCCTGAAGGACAGACTCAGACCCCGACCAGAGGTGAAGAGGGTTCAGCAGTCCCCAGCGCTTGTATCCCTGCCTGGGAGAGTTGAGCTCCCGTCGGTTCTAGTTCCAGTTCCAGGACAGGGTGCTGTTTGCAGAGCGTGTACCCACACACTCTGTAGCAGACAGAGATAAACTCTGACTGCCACGGTTTCCTCCAGCTGCTGCTGAGGGAATTTGCACGGCTGACACCCCGCCTCCAATTGGTCAAACAGAGAAAGATTGAAGACTTGAAACTTAGTCCCCTGCACAGTTCAGAAGTAGTGATTGAGCAGACCTTTTCCTCAGAGGTGACAGGAGGCACACAAGCCCGAGTGCCACAAGTGACCAGGAGCGACCTAATTGTGAACCACTAAAGCCATGGGCAGATGCCAGTACAAAAATTTACATAACAATATAAAGAACAAAAAGGTAACTCCAGAAGAAAGTGGCGATCCTACAAATACAAGACCTGAACTGAGCAATGAAGAGGAAATAGAAGGAAGCGCTATCAAAAATTCCTTTTTGATGATCACTGAAGCTCTCAAAGAAGATATGAAAAATAGCCTTAAAGAAATAGAAGAAAATACAAACAAAAAATTGGGAGAGATGAACAAATCTATGAAAGAAACATGCCAGGAACTAAAAGCTGAAATAGAAGCAATAAAAAAGGCACATAATGAGGCAAAGATGGAAATAGAAATTCTGAAGAAAAAAGATAGAACCACAGATACAAGCATAACACAGTTGAAGAGATGGAAGATAGAATCTCTGAAGTGGAAGACTCAGTAGCTCAAATAGATATATCAGTCAAAGAAAATAGTAAAACTAAAAAAGCCATAATTCAAAATGTTTAGGAAATCTGGGACACCATGAAAAGACCTAATTTGAGAATAATAGGAATAGAAGAAGGAGAAGAATACCAGATCAAAGGCACAGATAATGTTTTCAATAAAATCATTGAAGAAAACTTCCCTAACCTGAAGAAGGAAATGCCTATAAAGATACAAGAAGCTTACAGAACACCAAATAGTCAGCGCACCACATTATAATCAAGCCACAAAACATACAGAACAAAGAAAAAATTTTAAGAGTTGCAAAAGAAAAGGGCCAACTTACATATAAAGGCAGACCCATCAGAATAACACCTGATTATTCAATGGAAATGATGAAAGCTAGAAGGGCTTGGTCAGAAGTTATACAGACTCTAAAAGAGCATGGCTGTCAAACTAGAATACTATACCCTGCAAAATTATCAATCACCATAGATGGAGTAAACAAGGTATTTCAGGACAAAGTCAGACTGAAAGAATATCTATCTACCAATCCAGCACTACAGAGAGTATTAGAGGGAAAACTCCAACCTAAGGACCCCAGATACACCCATGAAATAATAAACAATCAATAATTCCACAGAAGAATACTTCAGAGAAAGGAAATATAAACAAGTTACCACCAAAAATGGCAGGAAATATCAATCAATCGTCACTAATTTCCCTTAATATCAATGGACTCAACCTTCCTATAAAACGTCACACAATAACAAGGTGGATATAACAACAGAAGCATGGCTTCTGTTGCCTACAAGAAACACACCTCAACTGCAAGGACAGACACAGGCTTAGAATAAAGGGTTGGGAAAAGATTTTCCAGTCAAATGGTCCTAAGAAACAAGTGGGGGTTGCAATCCTAATATCGAACAAAGTAGACTTTAAACTAAAAGCAATTAAAAGGGACCAAGAGGGTCACTACTTATTCATCACAGGAAAAATTGGTCAAGAGGAGATTTCAATCTTGAATATTTATGCCCCTAATAAAAGGGCACCTACTTATGTAAAAGAAACACTGCTAAAGCTCGAATCCCACATCAATTCTTACACCCTAAAGTGGTACACTTCAATTCCTCACTTTCAACCCTGGATAGATCAAGCAGACAGACAATCAACAGAGAAATAAGGAGTCTAAAAGAGGTTATGATGCAAATGGATTTAATAGATATCTACAGAAGCTTCCACCCAAACGTAAAGGAATATACATATTTCTCAGCTCCTCATGGAACTTTTTCCAAAATTGACCACATAATTGGTCATAAAGCAAATATCAGCAGATACAAAAAATGGAAATAATCCCTTATAACATATCAGACCACCAAGGCCTAAAGTTAGAGTTCAACAACATCAAAACCCAAAGAAAGCCTACCAACTGATAGAAACTAAACATCACTCGGCTGAACCATCTCTGGGTCAAGGAAGAAATTAAGAAAGAAATCAAAGTCTTCCTAGAATTTAATGAAAATGAATCCACAACATATCCAAACTTGTGGGACACAATGAAAGCAGTCTTAAGAGGAAAATTCATAGCGCTAGATGCCTATATGAAAAACCTAGAGAAATCCCACACTAGAGACCTAACAGCTCATCTGAAAGCCTTAGAACCATTGGAAGCGAACTCACCTAGAAGGAGTAGACGGCAGTAAATAATCAAATTTAGAGCTGAATCAATACAATTGAAACAAAAAGAACAATACAAAGAATCAACGAATCTAAGAGTTGGTTCTTTGAGAAAGTCAACAAGATAGATAAGCCCTTAGCCAAACTAATCAAAAAACAGAGAGAGTGTTCAAATCAACAAAATCAGAAATGAAAAGGGAGACATAACAACAGACCCCCAGGAAATACAGAGAATTATCAGGTCATATTTTGAAAATCTGTATTTCACAAAAATGGAAAACTTAGAATAAATGGACAGCTTTCTGGACAGGTACCATCTACCAAAATTAAATGAAGATCAGATTAATTACCTAAACAGGCCTATAACCCTTAAGGAAATTGAAGCTGTCATTAAAAACCCCCCCAAAAATAAAAGGCCTGGTCCAGATGGTTTCAGTGCCGAATTCTACCAGACATTCAAAGAAGAATTACTACCATTACCCCTCAAACTATTTCACACAGTAGAAACTGAAGGAATATTGCCAAATTCCTTTTATGAGGCCACAATTACCCTAATACTCAAGCCACTCAAAGACACAACAAACAGGAGAATTACAGACCAATTTCCCTCATGAATATTGAAGTGAAAATTCTCAACAAAATTTTGGCAAACTGTATACAACAATGTAAAAAAGATATCATCCACCACGACCAAGTAGGCTTCATCCCAGAAATGCAGGGCTGGTTTAACATACGAAAAACTATAAACATTATCCATCAAAGAAACAAACTGAAGGAACAAAACCACATGATCATATCCTTAGATGCGGAAAAAGCCTTTGACAAAATCCAACACTCCTTTATGATTAAAGCCCTGGAGAGATAAGGAATACAGGGAGAATATCTAAATATAATAAAGGCGATTTACAAGAAGCCGATAGCCAGTATCAAACTTAATGGAGAAAAACTCAAAGCAATCCCACTAAAATCAGGAACTAGACAAGGATATCCTCTCTCCCCTTATCTATTCAATACAGTTCTTGAAGTCTTAGCTAAAGCAATAAGGGAATGAAAAGAGATTAAGGAGATACAAATTGGAAAAGAAGAAGTGAAACTATCTCTATTTGCAGATGATATGATTGTATACATAAGTGACCTACAAAATTCTTCCAAGGAACTGCTACAGCCGATAAACACCTTCAGTAATGTAGCAGGATACAAGATTAACTCAAAGAAATCAGTAGCCCTTGTATACACTAAAGATAGAAGAGCTGAAAAAGAAATAAGGGAAACATTACCCTTCATAATAGCTGCAAATAGTATTAAATACCTTGGAGTAACTATAACCAAAGAAGTAACAGACCTATTTGACAAAAATTTTAAATCACTGAAGAAAGAAATTGAAGAGGGTATCAGAAAATGGAAAGCTCTCCCATGTTCCTGGATTGGTAGGATCAACATAATAAAAATGGCAATTCTACCAAAGGCAATCTACAGATTCAATGCACTGCCCATCAAAATCCCAACACAATATTTTTTGGACCTTGAAAGAACAATACTCAATTTCATTTGGAATAACAGGAAAGCCAGGATTGCCAAAACAATTTTACTCAACAAAAGAACCTCAGGAGGTATTACCATCCCTGACTTCAAGTTATACTATAGAGCTACAGTAATAAAAACAGCCTGGTACTGGCATAAAAACAGACTTGTGGATCAGTGGAATAGAACTGAGGATCCAGACATTAACCCAAAAACCTATGAACACCTGATCTTTGACAAAGAGGCCCAAAACATTCAATGGAAAAAAGATAGTGTATTTAACAAATGGTGTTGGCATAGCTGGATGGAAGTGTGTAGAAAAATGCAAATAGATCCAAGCTGTCACCCCGCACAAAACTGAAATCCAAGTGGATCAAAGACCTCAACATAAACCCAGCCACTTTGAACTTGATAGAAAAGAAAGTGGGAAATACACTTCTACAAATTGGCATAGGCGACTACTTCCTAAATATAACACCAGTGGCACAGGCACTAAGACCAACAATCAATAAGTGGGATCTCCTGAAGCTAGGAAGCTTCTGTAAAGCCAAGGACACTGTCAATAGGACAAAACAGCAGCCTACAGAATGGGAAAAGATTTTAATCAACCCTACAAGTGATAGAGGACTGATCTCTAAGATATATAAAGAGCTCAAGGATCTAGAGCCCAAAACCTTGAACAATCCAATAAAAATCGGGTACAGATCTAAAAAGGGAATTCTCAGCAGAGAAATTACAAATGGCTGAAAGGCACCTGAAAAAGTGCTCATCATCTTTAGCTATCAGAGAAATGCAAATCAAAACAACTTTGAGATACCACCTAACACCTGTTAGATTGGCTAAGATAAAAGATACAGATGACAGCTTATGCTGGAGAGGATGCCGATCAAGGGGAATACTACTCCATTGTTGGTGGGAGTGTAAGCTTGTTGAGCCACTTTGGCATGCAGTATGGTGGTTTCTCAGAAAATTGAGAATCAATCTCCCCAAGGACCCAGCAATACCACTTCTGGGTGTAGACCCTAAAGATGCACATTCACACTCCAAAGGCATTAGCTCAACTATTTTCATAGCAGCATTATTTGTAATAGCAAGAACCTGGAAACAACCTAGATGTCCCTCAACTGAAGAATGGATTAACAAACTGTGGTACATCTACACAATGGAGTACTACTCAGCAGTAAGAAAAAATGATATCCTAAAATTTTAGGCAAATGGATGAATTTGGAGAATATCCTCCTGAGCGAGGTATCACAAACTCAGAGAGATAAGCAGGGGATGTACTCACTCATTAGTGGTCTCTAAACAAACAAACAAGAAAAAAGCCAAGCATGTCCAAGCTGCAAACCACAACCACTAAACAGCTTGGGATCAGAAACACCCTGGACTGACCCTTCGGACCCCACTCCACCTATAGGAACACCTGACTCACTCTTGAGGGAGGGGGACAAAACTGGATTTGCCAGGAGTGGAGACTGATCTAAACATTATTGGATCAGTGGGACCATGGGACTGTCTGCTGCCTGCCCAGGGAGGGAGTTGTGGAGAAGGAAAAATGACCTGATGTGGCGGGAGGGGAAAGGGACCTTGAATAAGGATATACAGGGATAGAAAAAAAAATTCAGAGGGAAAACTGAACACAAAGTAATTTTATGTGTAGCAAACTTTTTTGCATTATCACCCTTGATAAGTCATTCTTATGATTTTTATTTTCTTTATAGTTATTGTTAACTTATCAGCATTTTAAATTCATTTTACTGTTTTTCTTGATAAATACAAAATAAAAGAAAGACTACAAACAGCATGTGGGGCTTGTCAAATTGACAGTCATTCTCCATAGTGGTTTAAGCAATAACATCCAGGCCACAACATAAGCAAAACAAAATGGAGAGTGTGCATCTTTGTCTGTCTCTCTGGCTATGAAAATTCCACTTGGATCTTTTTGGGGTTGTGGGGGGATTGCAGGTTGTGCTGACAGTGTGTAAAGGTTTATCCCAGATCAGAAATAAATATGTGATTTGGTTATAATGAGTTACGGTTTGTAGTCACACAGGAGCATCACAAAATGTATCTAGGCTTTGGTTTCACTCACTTTTAATTGGTGCATGCATTGTAATAACTTGTTACTGATAATTGTGAAAGAGCTGGAAAAAAAATAAAGCGGGAGGCTGAGGGCTCTCTCCTCGGCTCACTAGCTTACTCCATCCTCGGATGCTTTTCCATTCCTAATAAGCTATTTCTGTTCCCCCACCTAACTTAGAAAGCAGGACCATATATTCATCTCTCCTAGTGGCTGCTCAGATTCTCACCTAATCTGCAATTTTTACCTTAATCTCTAATTAAACTGTTTGTGGGCTTCTTTCTGAGACCATTTCTAAACTTAGATTGAGATTTAAAAAAAACAAAACAAAACACCTAGACGTGAAACCTCAGTTTCTCTGGTAACACTAGTGCTCAGTCCTGCCAATGATTCCACACACAAAATAAAATCGCTTGAGGGGGTCATGCTGGAAGCTCAAAATCCAAGGACACCCTGGGTTACTACCAAGGTAGAGCCTGGGGCTCCAAATAAACATATTACCAAAGCAAAGCCAGCCCCATCACTGAGAGCAAAGGATTGTATCAATAGTACCCAGACAGGACCTGGCCAGGGCCACACACAAGGACAGGTTCAACATCTTCTACCCAACCAAAACCCCATCAGTACTGTGGAAAATTTACTAGCAAGTTATCATATAAGGATTAATATTTATTAAGAAATTATATAAACACTCACTGCTACAAAATGAATCTTAAGCAAATTTTTGGAGAGTGAAATATTCCACTATGGATGGTTTGACCTACTCCTGAGGATGCAGGAACAGACAGGAAACAAAGGTTGGTGTCCCAGCATCTCAGTGGCATCTGACCACACTCCATTCAAGCTTCCTACCCTCCAAAGACATGCTCCCAAGCTTTGACAGATAACCCTTGATTCCCACTAAAACTCCCCTTTTTGTCTAAACTAAGTACAAAAGCTATATAAGAGTTCTAAACTAAGTATAAAGCTATATACAATAAGAGTTATTATAAGGTAATATCTGGAGTAGGGAAAGGCAAATGACAGAGTGTGCATTGGGATGTCAAAGGTTAATCTCAGGGGTCACTTTTTACCTCCCATGTTTAAGACACTGTTTCTTGTTGTGTGACACTGGACTGCAGACACAATTCAGGTAATCACATGTCACCCCTCATCTCTCAACAGGAGACAGGGCTCATCAACATATGCTGTCATGTCTGGCTTTACATGGGTTCTGGGACTCAAGCTCTGTCCACAGTAATACACAGTATCTCTCTCTCCATTGACCCTTCTTCTTAGATCTTCTCTCTGTTCTATATTCAGCATTTGCTCATCTTTATCACCACTAAGATTATTAGTAAGTTTTGTTTTTGAGTCAGTGTCTTCATGTGTTGCCCTAGCTGACCTGGAACTTGCTATGCAGACCAGGCCATGACAAACTGACTGTTGCTAGCAGACCTAGAGAATCTGATAAGGACACCCTGTCATCTTCTGAGTCACCCACTGTTATGGACTAACCTATAGGGATCCAGCTGCCTGTGATGAAGCCCAGAGAGAGTGTCTGTGCACCTCTTGTTGTCCTGCCAGACCCATGGTTGACTACATGCTATTACTCATGTCTGACAGTCCCCAATGCTGCAGTCAGCCTGGTGTAGGGGTGGAAAATTCCATAGGTTAGAACTTGGGAGGCAGAGAAGGATGGATCACTGGAGTCCAAGGCCTGCTAGTCTATATAGCAACAAAAAATGTTGCAATGGCATTCCCATGGTCACCTGCCAGTCAGTGGCAGTGGCCCTGCTCTGAGTGCCCACACAGGTCATTTTCTCACTGTCACAAAGATCTTATGAAGACATCACATGATTCCTGTAGAGCAGAGAGACATGAGGCCCAGAGCAGAGCTGCAGATGTTTATTAGAATCAGATGAACAGACTGAACAGGAGGGGACAGGTGTCTGGATCCAACTTCAGGAGGGAAAGAGGACAGGACAGCAAGATGACACTCATATTCATCCTTTCCTAAATCTTTACCATAGGAAAGAATCGTTTAATTAAGGCTTTGATATCTCTAGGTAAGAAGTCCTGGCATTGACGGCTATCATTGAAGGCATTCTGGAAAAAAAGGCAGAAAAAGGCACATGTAAGGTGCAGGCCTCAGCTGGGCTCCTCAGTCACCATGATCAGGCCTATTCTTCTCCACAGGGAAGAAACATCCCTTCAGCGATCCAGCCAAATTCTGCCCCTAGGGAGCTCATACACAGCTGTGCAGAGGAACTGGGAAAACCTAACCTAGCCAGGCAAAGATGAAAGAGATAAGGTTATAGAAGGCATTATGAGAGCTGAGACTGGAGAGGACAGGATGGCTGAGTATTGCGTCTCCCATACCTGAGGACATCTGTGCAGCACACTGAATGTATGACTATGTTCTAAATACATCTCAGGTGTGGACATGTTAGAAGACATTCTTTATTGGAGAGGATTGTGATTTTGCAGGACCTGACACCCAAACTAACAGTAACTTGGGAAACATACAGCGAGAGTTCACTAATAAATTAATAGAGTGTTTTAGCATGTGCAAAGCCCTGAGGTTAATCCACAGCACCACACACAAAAATGGAAGTGGCTAAGGTGATGGGTCAGGGGGTGAAGGGCTCATTTTGCAGCCTATGGACCTGAGTTCAAGTCCCCAGGACCCCTAAAATAGGTGAATGTAATGGCATGCACCAGTAATCCCATGTGAGCTCCAGGTTCAAAAGAGACCCTGTCCAAAAAAATACTGTGGAGAGCTGCTGAGATATCTCAGTGATTAATGGCGCTTGCAGCTGAGCCTGAAAACCTGGGTTCAAATCCCAGAAGTTCCATAATAGAAAAAAATATACTGAATCTTCAAATGCCCCCTATTATATACACACACACAAACATACACACAAACACACACACACACACACACACACACACACACACACACACAAACACACACCCCTTGGTACTTGGGACCATTCACATACATAAACACACAGATTGGCACCTGTGCCAATACACACACACACACCAGCATTTGTACACCAGACATACCATGGCACCTCTGACCATACTCATAAACGCACACACACAAACACACAGGAAAATACATATGAAAAATGTTTGTAAACACTGGCACAAGGAATCCTAAATAAACTTCTAATAATCAAATATAAACACCTTGAACAACAAATTAAAACACCTTATTGGATTGTGTTATAATTGTGAAAAGTTCTATGAATCCATGCTTGAATTGTTGGATTGGCAGGATGCTTCAGTGGTTGCATCCTGTAACTGAATCTGGAAACCAATCTGTAGTCCAACCTCACTTTTAACTCACAGATATCCCCCTGCCTCTGAGTCCCAGGTGCTAGGAATAAAGACCTGGGCCACCACTACCTGCCTGCTTTCTTATAGCACCTAGGAACACCTGTCCAGGTACAGCAGCAACCACAAAGGTCTAATTTATTCTCCAGTGAACTCTAATTAAGAAAAAGGCTGAAGTGGACATGCAGAGGGATGTCCTATTTAGGGTGGGCAATGAGGAGAGACAATGCCTTCCAGGCTTACCTACAGTCTAAGGTTATTGATCTTTTCTTTTTCTTTCTTATTTATTCATTAATCATTTATTTGTTTTATCGAGACAAGCCTTCTCTGTGTAGTTCTGGATGTTCTAGAACTCTCTGTAGAACAGGCTGTCCTCAGACCCAAAGAGATCCACCTGCCTCTGCCTCCCAATTGCTGGAATTAAAGGCATTCCACACCACTGCCCAGCAGAAGCATCTTCTTCTTTGAGATTACCTTCTCTATGATGACCCTAGCTTGTATCTGGTTGACATAAATTGAATACCATGTGGTCACATAATCAAAATATCATATGCACACACACACACACACACACACACACACACACACATCTGGTCTTTTCAGCCTCTCCTGAAGGCCCCTTGAGTTCATGTGCAGAGGGACAGATAATTGCACTAGTCATGTGGCCACGTCATGTGACTTGTGTGTGGGTGTTCTCCAGAACACACACAGGGGTAATTCCTCAGCCAGTCTCCAGCATTAGTCTGCAACAGAGCAGATGCCCCTCCAGGGGGTAGCAGTGGCATCCTTCATCCCCACTCAGCTGGAGCCTGCAGTCCTGACAAAGAAAATCCACAACCCAGTACCACAGTCAGCAGGAGGCCAGACATCCTCACCTAGGAACATCAGGGCAGGGCAGATATATCAAGTGGGTACCTTAATGAAAAAGAAGATGAGCACTCTTGACACCTAAGGACTTGGAATCAAGTCCAGCCTCAGGGAAAGAATACAGATGAATAGTAAATGTGGGCTCAGCCTAACAAACTATGCTGCTTTTTTTGTCTGTTTCTGGGTTGTGTTATTGTTTTGGTTTGCACAGGGTCGCTCTATAACTCTGGCTGTCTGGGAACTCCCTCTGCAGAGTAGGCTGGCCTCAAACTCAGAGACTCACATGTTTCTTCCTCCAGAGTGCTGGGATTAAAGGCTCCACCACTACACTCAACTTCACAAGATATAGTTTACAAGAGGACAGGGCTCAGGATGTGCCTCAGTGTTAAGAGGTGTGTGACCATGGAGACTGTTGCATCCATGTTGGGAGACTCCCCCAAAAAACCATGGAATCTATGTCCCAATGAAAAGAAATAAAGGATTCTTTATTGGAACCTCTGCAAGAACTTCTTCCTGAACAATTTAAATCAGCTAGTGAAGGATGAAGCTCTGAGCCCTGATTACAGAGAAGTTATGTACGGAAAACCACAAGCAAGATGTTGTGTCTTCATTCTAGACTGAGTGAGGGGATATAGAGCGAGCTAATCTTTTGAACTTATTTGTCAGGCTATAGGCACGAAATTGCTAATGGTTTTAGGATGCTGGCAGGATTTCCGGCTAGATAGAGACATCTGGTTCTTGTTAAATTTTACTACCATGCCTCATATTTGACTGTGTCTGGGATGGGTGCTTTGAATTCTGCTGACACAGCACATTTTGGGGGCTTCAGTTCAGCCCCCATAACCATATAGAGGCCTATCCTCAGGATGGTGTTGGTTCTGCTCTTTCACCCCCTCCCTTCTAGTAACTTAGAGACACCCAGTAATGGCTGTCAGTGTCTGCCTTGGTGGGCTGGACATCTTCCCTGTGGAAGAGAGTCTTCTCTTATATCTTGGTTGGTAATTTCATAAAGCAATGAGTCTCATTTTTTAGCATCATCAACCCACAGTCAATCCAGAAGGATCAGAGGGTGGTAACTCACAACTAAGCCCAGAACAAGGAAAGAGGAGTATCACGGTAAAAACCTGCCATGTTATATTTTTTAAGTGAGGTTTATTTTGTGAGAATCACTTACAAAAATAGAGAAGGTTTTAGGAGAAAGTTAAGCCACCTCACTCTCCCGCCACCGGCCCAGAGCTCTGCCACCATGAACCAGAAACCCCGCCCACTCATGAGAGCTCTTTATGATAGATGCCTGCGTTCTGTCTCTCTCCAGGTGTTGTCTGAATCCCATTCTTGGTGGCCACGCCCCTCTCATCTTCTGCGTTCTGCTGCAACTCGCACACATGTGCAGTTCCTGATTTCCCGCTACATCTCCCCATTTTGTCTAAATAGGAAGGTTCTAAACTAGGTATAAAACTACATACTATAGGTATCATCATAAGACAGTGTCTGGGAAAGAGGAAGGTACTAACATAAGTGAGGTCAAACTACCACTAACAAACAACAACTATAAAGTGCAATTTAATATCTAAAATGTTGATACGAGAAAATGCACAGGGATTGCTTTAAGGCTGTTTATCTTAAACAATAGAGTTCCAAGACATGAGTGTCTTTGCTGGAATGTGAAATAATAACAACCTTAACTATCTAATCTTCAACACCGTCAAGACCTGAGAAGGAAAATATATACCTAAAGTTGGAAGCATGAAGTAACTTCCAGAATTTAGGAGAAGACAACAACAGTTAACTACCTGGACAGTCATCCACCACTTCTCTGTATAATGGGAACATCTATCCTTGTGGCTACTGGCCTATGATATCTGACAAGTCTCCATAGAAGCAGGGTATTTTTGGTAGGACCGTCTTATCCTGGGTAGGCAGGCTTCAGCAGTCTCTATCCCTCATCCTGCTCGTCCTTTTCGGAGTGTGCATGCTGACAGCAGTTGGGGCAAGTGCAGTCCTTTGCCCTTCAGGCCATTATTCGCCAAACTAGACAATCTCTTTGCAAGATGTCTGTGATGCTCAACAACACCTTGAGAAAGAAATGGTGATGCCAGGAGTTGACATGTCTCTCAAGGCCAAATTTGAGATAACAAAATCTTGAATGTCATATTCTCTCAGTTTATGAAGTGGTTGAAGACGTCTATCTATTTGGTATACTCTGACATGTTTCTTAAAAGCCTGAGTATCCTGACTGTTAGGTGATAAATCTGAGTAACCATAATCTGCAATCCCAATCAACCAAGAAAATGAGGCTAACATTGTAAAAATAGGCATTCCAAAATGAGTGTACAGCTCCTTCAAATAATTTCAAATATAACAATCTTAGGAAAATTGACCAAAATACACATTTTGTACCAAATGACAACAATATCCTAACTATATATCATTATATATAAAAATATATCTAAACAGATTTATATAAAACAACTTGTGTGTATAGTACAACAAATGTTATGACTATCATAAATAATTAGAGGTAGAAATTGCATTATGGAAATGACAAGGCACTTAATACACATCAATGTGCAAAATATTTTAGACAGAGGTAGACACGTGCAAAATAGGGCAATTATACATTCAACTTTGCATCAATATATTATCCCAATCAGACATATAGATTAATTTCCCATTTGTGTCAATATACAAACATTTGTACCATATTCAACTTTGTATCAATATACATATTATCTAAATCAAACATATAGATTGATTTCCCATTTGTATCAACATACAAACATTTGTACCATGTCAATTCATTTTTCATCCATCCTTTGGTTAATAGTTGTTTGCAAGTATAATGATCTCCTATCTATTCCCTTTTCTTCTCTCTCTCTTCTTTTTCTTTTTCTTTTTAATAATATCATTCTATCCTCTACCCAAGATTAACTTATAACCATCATACCAAAATGATAATTGGCCATAACCCTCCCTTGGATGACCAACTTATTGGGACAGGGACATAGTTCTTTCATTAAGTTGCTTCATGCTGGCCTGTGGGTGATGATATCTCTGCGGGGTCCTGTAAACTAAACAATGGTTAAGTCCTAATGAAGTAACTGTAAACATATATATATATATATATAACCATTCCACAAATGTCTATAACCATTCTCATCATACTGAGTGAGTCCATCTGATATTCTTGTTAAAGATATGATATGAACCTATCTTAAAACTGTCTTGATTGGTCTATACCTCAAAAGTGATCACTGAGTGACATACAGCAGGTTCCTTCTTACTCTGTCTCAATGTTTTTTTTTTCTGGTGGGGGCCCCATCTTCCTTCTGGAAGCCTTGTAGAGTGCTGGTAGGAGAAATTGTTTTTAATAGTGAAGGATCCAATGGATATTATCAACTGAAGATATTGAACCATCAGAGAGTATTGTGTGCAGAAAAGGTTTCTAAAGTAAGAGAGTAAAAAATGCAGAAAGGAATAAGATTCAAAATTTAAAATAAAAGTGAGATAAGATTGGTCCCTATATATGTCATCTATTTTCTGTCCCTCTTTAGGTGGCTTTTCTGATGTGAGACAGAGTTTTTAAAGTTTTATTTACCATTACGCTTGGGTTTAGTGAGGGAGAAAGCCACTTGCTCCACCTCCAAAGCCAGCCTTTTTGTTACCAAACCAGGACCTCCTTTATATATATAAATACATAATCATTAGATATAGATGTACAGTTGTGAGAATAGAGAAATTACCCTTAGTGCCTGTCAGTGGCAGGTGTCCCTGTAATCCCCTGTAGTCCTTTTAACGTTCCAAAAGTCGGAGCATTCAGCATCCTTTTAGCTTTGTGAAGAGGGTTGTATCCATTCTTCTATAAAAACAAAATTAAGACCCTGCCCCACCTTAATTAAGTGAATGTTCCTTACCACATATCCAATTGTCTTATCGGCACATGAGCCATTACTCCTCCTCAGGAGGGTTCTCCTTTTCGATCTGGTTCTTTATCAATCTCGTTGGTACCCATATTTTCTCTTTTCCTGTGAAAACAAAAGCAAAACCCCTACCCCAACGAAGCACATGCCCTGGTTTCCATTCTGAAGTTAGTACATCCTTAAAATAAACAGGTTGATTCAACTCAGAAGTTCTTTCTATTACCCAGTGTTTCTCTGCAGCTGAAGTCCCTTTCTCATCAGCATTAAGAAAGTTTAATATCAACAAGGCACTATGTAATCTCTCCCTACGTTTTTTCATACCACCTTTCTGTTTATGAAGCATCTCTTTCAAGGTGCGATGGGATCTTGCCACAACTGCTTGACAAGTGGGGTTGTGTGGTATCCCAGTAACATGCTTTATCTCGTAATATCCAAAAATCTGCTTCATTTTCTGGGAAACATATGATGGAGCATTGTCAGTCTTAATTTGATCAGGAATTCCCAATATGGCCATGGCTTCCAGAAGATGAGTGAGTACTGCATTAGCATTTTCAGAACTCTGGGTGGTAGCCCACTGCATTCCTGAGTAGGTGTCAATGATGTGATGAACATATTTCATCTTACCAAATTCTGGGAAGTGAAACACGTCCATCTGCCAAATCTCATTGCTCCTAGTAACCTTAGGATTACTCCCAGCAGGCAAAGATGGTTGATTGTAAATGGAACACTTGTCACACTTGCGCAAAATTTCCTTGGCTTGATGCCACATGATGGAAAAACTCTTCCTTAATCCCTTGCTATTGACATGATGCTTCTTGTGAAATTCTGAGGCTTCTACCACATTCCCTATCAATAACCGATCAATCTCATCATTACCCTGTGCTAAAGGGCCAGGAAGGCCTGAATGAGCCCTGATATGTGTTATATACATAGGATGTGTTCTATTTCTGATGATATCCTGTAGCTG
>PVIH01027932.1:0-16055 GCA_004025045.1 Sigmodon hispidus | reverse complement strand
AAGGTGACCTCTCATGCCATACTTACAGTCTGTGGATGGCATGCATGTACATAGGTGTATGTCAAATTTTGCTCTGTTCTGAAAATAGGCTTTTGTTTCTTTCTTTTTTTTTTTGAGTGTCAAGACAACCACTTTATTCTCAGGCTTGTATTGAGGTGGGATGGATGAGGCGGTGTAGACCCCTCCCTGGGCTGGTGTGCGGGCTGCTGGGATTTGGCACAGTGGCCAAGCCTTGCAGGTGGAAGATACATTCAGTCAAGCCTTGAGGAAGGTCCCTGGGTTCTTCCAGGGCTAGAGCACCAGACATGGTGGCTTCTGGAAGGATCCGGGGAGAATCTCTCAGGCTTTGGGCTTAGGCATTGACATCTTG
This sequence comes from Sigmodon hispidus, assembly GCA_004025045.1. Lineage (NCBI taxonomy): Eukaryota > Metazoa > Chordata > Mammalia > Rodentia > Cricetidae > Sigmodon > Sigmodon hispidus. Next base: position 15,685 of record PVIH01027932.1, on the reverse strand, counting down.
TTAACAGTACTCAGTTCAGTGGTGGCCTCCCAGATTTGAGAAAATAATCAGGATCCCTGGAGTCTTCACAGTGCACTGGTCTCAAGGGAAGGACCGAGGAAGGTCAAAACCTGGAGCTGGGGACAGTCACACTCTGCTATGCCCTCCATGGCATGGTGGGGAGAGGGGTCCCTGAGAGTTTGGTCCATACAACATTTTTCTACATAGTAGGCTGCCACTGAGGAAAGGAAGGACCTGTCACCAGCCTCGGGAAATGCAGATCCCAGGTCACAGTGGTGCACGTCTTGAATCCAGACACTCAGGAGGTAGAGGCAAGTGAATCTGAGTCTAAGGCCAGCCTGGTCTACATAAGAAATGCCAGTTCAGCCAGGGATAGAGTGAGAGCCTGTCTAAAGAGAAAAACCAAAGCAATTTTGAGTGGACTGGGTGTTGGAGTACCTCAGATGCAGAGGCAGGAGGGCTCTGTGACCCTGTGCCTGCCTCGCTGATGTTGGGATGACAAATTTCTCCACACCTGGCCCTCCCATGGGTGCCGGGATCACACTTGTGTCCTCATACTCACGCAGCCAACACTTTACTGAGTCATTGCTTTATAATTTTGTTTTTGTTTTTGACGCGGTTTCTCTGTGCATCTCTGGCTCTCCTGGAACCCACTCTGTTGTTCAAGATCTGCCGCCTCTGCCTCCTGAGTGCTGGGATTAAAGCTTCCCTTTACGGTTTTTGGAGACAATCTTGTTCTGAGCCCCTGACTGGCCTGACTCTCAGTGCAGAAGCCAGCGTGACCTTGAATGTGCAGCAGCCCGCCTGCATCTGCCTCCAGAGTTCTGAACTCTACCTCGCAAAGCAATGAGAACAAAGCCATGGCAAAACGGGGAGTCCTGCCCTGGAGGGGGGGGGGGTGTTGGGGAGGTGCTTTCAGAAGTTCGAGGCAGAGTGAGTGGAAAATTCCGGTGATGCCTGATGACCAGACATGCCCCAGCAGTCAGGGCTGAGCAGACGAGGGCACATTGATGCATCTTTAGCGGTATGGCAGCTGCCCATACCAGAGTTTAGCTCTGAACAGAGAAGACCTGGTGCCACCTCCCCTTCCAGGCTGGAAAGAGGGGAACCACACATACTAAGGCCGTGACTGCAAGGCTGACAGACATGGAGAAGAAACGAGGGGTGGCTGGTCATGGCTCCAGACTCTGCCTTCTGCCAGAGGCTATGGTACAAACACAGTGTGAGCCCTGTGCTGAGTGTAAGGTTACAGAGCTCAAGGTCAGCCCCTGGAGGCAGGCAAGAGGACAGGGCAGAGTTGGAGGGCACACAGTCCATGAGAGGGAGGAGCCAGGGTCCCTCTGTTCTTCTGATGGCACAGGCTGGACAAAGCTGACATGGGCCACCCAGCATCTCTGAGTCTCCATGGCCGGTCGGGCCCTCAGTGACACATCCGAGAGGTCATCTCCTTCAGAGGCTCCAGCTCCTTGGGGTCGATGAGGCTGAACTCGGTGACAAAGTAGTAGAAATGTTTGTAGCAGGTGTTGACATGTGCCTCGGAGCCCATCTGTGCTATTCGGTCGAAGTGGTGGATGTACACATGCACGAACACTTGGAACAGCCGCGACGGGATCTTGCGCACTACTTGCAGGAAATTCTTAGGGAATGGTGTATCGACATTGGTGGGGAAGAGGTCCTCATTGTTGATCTGCACCTCGATCCAGTCCATAAGCAGGTCCATATAGCGGGGTGCGCAGAGTGCTGGGGGCTTCCGGAAGCGACCCTCGTCCTGCCAGCGGTACTCATACTTGGGGCCCCCAGACATGACCGGGCATGACTGCTCGGTGCAGCCGTCGCTGATGGTGCCATAAATGAGGATGACTCGGTTGAAGAAGTCCACCACGTGCACGGCTACCCAGTCATTGAGATCCTCGCCAGGTGGTAGCTGCACAGCCAGCTGCAGGTCCAGCCCCGCATTCAGTGACGCCTGTGCCCGCTTGTGGAGCTCAAAGCGCTGTGTGCCAGGCTCAAACTTGCGCTTGGGCCGGAAGGTTTTGTCTTTGTTGAACACTTGCTTCAGGAATGGGTTTGACATCTTGGCACCTGTGTCTCAGATTGAGCAGCAGAGACTGCAGGATGGTGTGGTCACCCAGAGGCCGTTTGGGGAGCCTCTTCTCTGGTCCTGTTAGTGGACTTCCAACAGCTGCTCAGAACTGGACGCCAGCACCTCCAGATCCTCTTCTCTAGGCCCTCCCACTGGCCTCCGTAGGACCGCCAGGTCTGGAGCCGACTCCCACTGCGCTGGGTCTCCAGGCTTTTGTTTCTGATTTTAGTCTGGCCTTGAACTCACAACCTTCTTGCATTAACCTTCCAGATATGGGATTACTGGTATGACAGCCACATTGGTAAATATATATTTAATTCTAAATTCTAAATAATTAAATTCTATGCTTTTAAAATACTTTCTTTCTATAACACAATAAATTTGATAATCAAACTCTTAGTGTTTATTTAACAAAACTTTAAGCAATTAAAATCCAACTCTGTCCCTTTTAGAGCTAACTCTTGGAATAGAGGTAGATATTTTTGGTATATGAGTATTTGAATTGAATATGGCATCTGAAACATTGCGGAACAAAATTATCAGGGTTTAATAAACTTTACGCACGACTTGACTACAGTTGTGCATCCAAAGAAAATAAATATAGTTCCTAATTAATTCACCTGAGAATAGCAACTATTTGTTTAAAATGAGCAGTTTAGACAAAATTATAGATAATTGTTTGTAGAATTTTTAGTCTGTGGCTTTGTTAAAATTTCAACTGTCAGAAAAGACTTCATCTCTGAAAACATCCTTCTCCAGCTTCTGCCCTATACTTGGGCTTTTCTAAAGCTGTGTTCCTGCTGCTGTACTCTGTGATTTCACTGAAGCAAGATTTCAAGAATAAGAAAAAAAGATCAAGAATAAGAAAACATATGAAAAAGTTTACTTTTTGCTCTGTATTATATGCTTTCTCTTCTGTATTTTTTCTTTACTTTTGAGGAAATGCAGTTTTTTATTCTTACTTTCTTCCTTGCCTATCTTCCTATTTAAGTGTGGGTATTATCTTTGTTAGATTATACTTAATGTTTTATATAAATTCTAGTAATATTGAGTTATATCATGAAATAAAAATCTACTATTAGGAAGTACAAAGACATATAAGGTATTTTTTCTCCCCATATGGGAGGGCTATAGTCCAATGCATGGAACATACAGAAACAGACATATGCAATTATTTACACAAAGAATTGTGCTTGCCAATTGAACAAAAAGTGAAAAGATTGAGTGATGTTATAGAAGACTTTTTTTCAATTCCATGCTTTCCAAACTGTGGTCATGCTTATGAATGAGGTTCTCAGCCTATGCGTAGTGGGAGGTGGTGCTGGACAGTATTCATTTACAACTTTACTGTGATAGGAAACACTGAGACACCTATGATGTCAGTAATGGACTCAAGAGATTTCTTTTTTTATGTTGAGAGGTTATTTGGACAGACAACTCATAGTTCACCGAAGGCTTCCACTCTGTTTTATAGCTTTAACTTAGCAAAGAAACTGTTTTACATTCGAGGGAATAATGAACAGTGCAAAAGACACATCAGGCAGCAGAGATATTAAGGAGAGGTGGAAGGATGAGCATATATGGAACATGGAGTCAAAGTAAACAAGGTGGAGTCAGCAGGAATACACTAGAAAACAAGGCTAACACGAGACAGGGCCAAACTGGGACCCTTCAAAAAGAATCAAGCCATTTTGTCTGCACTCATTAGAGTGCTCTGCCTATAATTCTGTGAGCTTCTGTTCAAACAAGGCAGTCTGGTACTCTGAGTATTTGTTGAAGAAAGAAATTGAGAAAGTATCAGATACTTTGATAAAAGGCACATTCTGTCAGAAACCCACAAGGATCAAGGGAAGAATTAGGAGTTTTCAGGCCGGCTTTGGTGTTTCAATCTGTGTGGTTTCTCGCCAGCTTCCCGTAATGAATGGGATGTGGTGCTGAGGAGGGACATGCTGAAAGCTTCTAATCATTTATATGCTCTTTAATCTGGGGCATTTGAAATGTAAGTAAGTGACTGGGGTGGCAGCCTTCCCTGTGCAGTTCAAATGTGTGAGTCACAGCCTTAGAGAGCAGGAAGCCAGCAAGGAATGTGGTGATGTGGTTTCAGGATCCATCTGGCAGAGGTCTGTGATCAGCCTGTTGGAAAAGTCACCTCTGGGCATGGTTGCAAGAGTGGAGGTTCAGAGCAGGAGGTGGGCCTGATCAAAGTTGTTTAATCTGACTTTTAAGGGTTGAAATACTGGAACTCTGGAATCCTGTTGAGATGCAATTGCAGAAATCTAAACAAAAGGTGATGAGGACCTGTTAGATGGTGCAAAGCCCGATACAAAGTCCGAGAAACAATTGCAATAGCCTGGCTGATAAAAAAAAGATAGCACTAGTTGATGACATGGCTTATCATAAGAGCAAAGCAACCTCTTTCTGAATCTTAAATAAGCACTGGTTACATGCCCTTCACTATTGTAACTTCCTGATCCTCGCTTTCCTCACCCATGAAGAGGATGAGGGCTCTGTGAAGTGCTGAACAAGTATATTAAAATACATATACGGTGAGAGGATATGATATTTTACCCATTGGATGTAAAAGTGAGTGATCATTTGATATTGTTGTTACATATGAGATGGGAAGTCAAAATGAGAAAATCCAAGAACTGAAAAAAATCAAAGTAGTAATGCTTCATTCTGTGTAGAAGGAAACTTGGAGCTTTATTTATCTGCCAGAATTGTAAATAAACATGTATTTTGAGAATGAATGTGATAGATTTAGTAAAACAATCAAACAAGGAAACAATGCTTATTGGAGCACTGTGTTGGCTGGCTAGACTTGATGGTATCAAGGAGTTTAATTTTAGTGAATTACCTATTTGAGTGCTTTGTGGCTCACTCATAACTGAACTTAATTTGAGTCCATCTCCACATTTGATGTCTTTCTTTGCTATACTTCGTCTACCTGTATACCTGTAGGTGCTACCATTGAAACCCAAGTATTTATTTAGGTCACATCCTTTGCTTTCATATAGGAGTTATAGGTTAGAATAGTGATCCTCAATTTTTCTAGTACTGAAACCCTTTAATTTGCTTCTTTATGTTGTGGTGATCCCCCAACCATAAAATTGTCTTTGTTTCTACTTCATAACTGTATTTTTGCTACCATTATGAATTATAATGTAAATATCTGTGTTTTCCAATAGCCTTAGACTCCTGTGAATGTCTCATTTGACCTCAAAGGAGGCATGGCCCACAGGTTGAGAAATGCTGACTTATGATTAAGTAGTTATGATGGCTGTTGAATTATAACATAAATGAGTTATGGAAAGCCACTGTTGTTTAAGTAAGAAAGAGGCCTGGAGTGGACGTACTTTTGTGGTTTAGTTATCAAGATAGTTTTTAGATGGTATCTTACAGCTTATGATTTTGCATACAGCTGTCTTAGAACAAAATCTAAAATATGCCACTTTATAAAACATTGCTCTTTTTATCTTGAGGACTAATGGGAAATTCTCTATCACTTCTTTTAAGACATCTTATTATGTATAGTGAATTCTGTTAAAAGAGCAAGATCTGAAAAAAATCTGTCAGCTTCTTCAGTAAAAGATCCAGGATCTTCAACCATTGATACAAAGACTGAATTTGCCTTGACGCTTTAGAATGGGCTTCTGGCAGTGTTAAATCTGTGTTTTAGATGTTTGGATAAACTGAGCAGCTAATAAATTGCATCAGGCATTCTGCCTAAGCCATAGACAAATGTCAATGAAGTAAGAGTATCCCTGAGCCCACTGCACTAACTTCAGTGTTTTTGAAACTGTTGATATGTTCCATGAGTACAGCAATAACATTCCTTTGGGGTTTGACTATGCATTCCAAACAGTCTTTATAGCTCTTTGATTTGAACATGTAAGAAAACTCAAAATTTACAAATTTTGAGCACACATAAATACACTTTCTCACACACACAAATAACAATGTAAAGTGTTTGTGTAGGAGAAGTATGCATGAAAAAGAAATGTTTTACAATCAGACTTTAGCTAAGTTTGAGGTAATAGCCATTACGAAGATGTCCACAACCCCATTTTTAATGCTGCAACCTATTTTCCTTTAGGGGAGGGGGCAGATGTCATGGAGAGCAATGAGACAGTCCCCGGGACAAATTGAAAAAAAGCAATTCCAATTTTATTATGAGGGTAAAAATTTAAATACTCATTCCCCAGGCCCTCCTCCCAGTCAGCGGATTTGCTGGTATCTGTGGCTGCCAGTGGTCTCTAACAGATCTAGGAAGGTTATATCTGGACTCTCCCCTTCTTAAGGCCCCAGCTAGGCCCTACATTGGCTTATCTGGAAATGCTAGACACTAGCTATCACCAGTATGTACTGGTTAAGGCAAGGCTGGTCTCTGTGGGCCCTTAGAAGTCTTAATATGGTATTTTGTAATGTAATTATTTTGATCAGAATTCAAATGAAGTGTCAACATTATCAACAATTGATATGTATTTCAAATATCTTTTAATCTACAGCTCACCCCTTTGTGTCTTGGTTTGCTGAAACCAGGCTGTGTGTTCTGCTGTCCATCTCTCCACGGTGTAGTTTGACATGTTCCTCTGCCCTATGTCCTTCCTGTGTAATAATAGCTAGGTCTAGAGTCTAAATAGAAACAGCTTCAGGAAACCATCTGCCTTGGTGAGATGAAAATATTCTGTGCCTCACTGACGCTTGCAAATGAGCAGCCTTGTGCATTTCAAATGTAACCACAGTGTGAAACATGGCTCAGGGAATTTTAAACTATTTCAATTGTTCAATTCCTGAGAAAGCTCTTCTGATACCATTCATGACTAGAATAGAACATACCTCCTTTCAGAATAATGAAATGCCACTTTAAGGGAGAAGATTATTTTTTAAAAAGCCTGAGTTTTTGCTTAACTAGGAGGTGAAAAGGGATAATTTAAATAATTTCTTAATTTAAATAATAAAAGAAAAATCTAAATATAGGTATGTTCTTACTTAAAATTTCATCTCTGCCCCACTTGAATTGAAGGGACTAGGGACCACACTATGGACAGCAGGAAAGAAGTCTGCACATGACAATGGCAACTCCTATTTCCTTAGTGCTTACTCTATGCCTGCACAGTTCAGGTGTTCTTTCATTATCATCTGATCCAAACCTCAGATAACCTTGTCTTGCCCAGAAAGAGGTAAAGTGGGGAGTGTGAGGAGTCAAGGTTGGAGAGGCTGATTCCTGAGCCTGTCTTCTAACCTCTCAGCATGTAAGGTACACTTGAGAGAAGACATGAGTAGCTAAATAGGAGCTTTGCTATCTTTATTTTGTTTTAATGGATGTTGCTATTAGCTTTATGTCGGAGTTTCATTGCCTTTCATTAAGCTATAGTGTAAAGCCAATCCATTCAGGCATAGGCATTATGTTTGCCTTTTAATTCTTCCACAAGGTCCATGGAAGAGGGTCCATAATTGCACCTTGAACTATGAAAGAGATGCAGACATGTCTATACAGTAGTGTTCCAGACATTAATCTAGAATTTGTCTTTAGATGTTTGTGCAATTTCTTCTCCTACATCATCTCTATGTACAATTTAGCGATGTGAATAGTGGCAAAATGCATTTTGATGTTTATTTTTGATCTCCTAATTCTTTTATTGTGTAATTAAGCAAAATGTTTAATATTTATAACTTCACAATTAGGTTGTACACTTATAAGTACCTTTTCATAACTACTGCTTTCAAGTTTTAATATATACTGACTCACAAAGTCATTTCTTAGGTAAAAAGCTTAAGAAAGAATAAAATACATTTCTGAATGTGAATTGAAAGTGAATTTCTTTTGTTATAAAGCACAATTAGGAAACATACATACACAGCAAATCTCCTTCTCCCTTAAGAGGTGAACAGCTTTGGCATCATAACATGTGTGATATGACAGTATACTTCAAATGTTATGGTATAACTTACCTTGTTGATCCTCACTTTTCAAGTTTTGCATGGGTTTTATTAATATATATTAATAATATATGAACAAAATACTTGATTTGTAGTGACACTTAACAAATTCATATTTTTTGTAATTGAAAATATTCTGCCTTAATATTTTATTTTGATGATCTCATCTAAATTTTTTCTTCCCTCTTCATAATATTTAATCTTCAAAGATAAAGTTGATATGCAAAATAAAAAAGCAGGAATATCCACTGTACATCAATGTATAAAATGATACAATGAGCTTCTGTGTAGCCATTTTCCACGAACATGGTTGCCAGAGGAAAGTGGTGTAATGTTTTTGTTTTACTTTTTTTGTGTGTTTGAGACATTTTGTTGCCCAGGCTAGACTTGCATTAATAATTTTCTTGCCTCTGCCTCCCAAATGCTAGTATACACTGTGCCACTCATGACTATTTACATAAAGTCAGTGATTATTAGTTTCTGCTTCTGGAAGATGTGACAAATGCTACTTATATTACAGGAATAAAGCCTATTTATTGGGATCAAGAAAAGTTAGGTCAGGGAAAATGGTGCTGTCCCCAAGTTTGGCCATGAGTGATTGATTCCTGGGAATAAGACAATGGAAGACAACAATTGATGCCTACCTCTGGTCCCCCCACTCACGGTGGTATGTATTGCATGAATTCTACTTGATCTTATAATAAAATCTCAGAACCAGATATTGAAGAAAAACTGAAAGATCAGAGAGAGAGAGAGAAACAAACCACAGTCACTTCTCACAAATCCTCAATCTGAATGCCTTTCAGTCCTCCAGCCCAAAGGGAATGGGGTCCCAGACCCAGGATGAACTTTTGCCTCCTTTTTCCACCCAGTTCACTTCCTCAATCAGCTTTCATAATGCTGGGAATAAAGGTGTGTGCCCCCAACCCCTGGATCTGTTTGGCCTTGAACTCATAGAGATCCACCCAATCTCTGCCAACCGAGTGCTAAGGCATAGGTCACCACTCCTTGACCTTAATGTGTAAATGCAGTTTGACTCTTGTCTTCGGATTTCCAGGCAAACTTTATTAAATATATAGTATATTACCACAGGCATGGGCATTCTTGCACACATACAGACAAGTCAACAGAAGAAATAAGTGTATTAAAAAAAAGAAAAACTATTCTGACTTAGTATCTGAACTTTAGTTTTATGACAGTTAGGTAAACGGATGAGGCATGAAGACACTTTTTCTCCACATAATTTTTCAACACCTACTATGACCTGACATCAAGTGATGCTATTATATATGCATTAGAAGTTACAAAGCTTCTCAGTCCAAGTTCTTCTAAGAAACAGGAAATATACTAAGATGAAACAACCACCATATCTTCAGACCCAAGTTTCTTCTCAAACTCACTTTACAGGACCTTCACAGCATTCCCATATCTGACTGCAAGATAATCTGGGAAAACCACTCATCTGGGAGGACATATGTGGTGGGGAGGGAAGAGGGGAGAAGAGATAGATTTTGTTATCATTCACAGCCTGTGTTACTTCTTTGCCAGGATAAGGGAGAGGATAAGTGAAATTATAAGTAGATGATAACTGAGATTATAAGAATGCCCTGACTTTGGACATCATCATCATCACTGAAAAACTGTCTGCTTAGTCACTTTTCTCTTATGTGACTCAAATATCCTATGATTAAGGCTGATAGCTTTTCTAAGGTAAAGTTAGTGGTAAATGGTGAATTTAAGGTATATTACAGTGAGCAAATTAATGAAAAATGTGGAACAATATCTGGAAATAAAGTTGTATTGGATACAATAATGAAGTAAACAATTTACTGTAGTCAGAAATTTTTGGCCCTGACCATGCTCCAAGGTCCAGACCTACAGTCCCAAAATAATCACACAAAGGCTTATATTAATTACAAGCTGACTGGTCAATGGCTCGGGTTTATTACTTGCTAACTCTTAACTCTTAAATTAACTCATAATCAGTCAAGTGGCTTAGTATATTTCTCAGAGCAGCATACTAATCTTCTTGCCTCTGACTCTCCTGGCATCAATGTTCTCTTCCTCTTCCCAGAGCTGTTTTATTCTGATAGCCCCTCCCACACTTTCTCTCTGCCTTCTGGCTAATCAGTGTTTTATTAAATAGTAGGAGGGACAAATATTTACAATATACAAGAGCATAATCCAACAGCAATTTATTAGGTATGTTATTGTATATAGATAATATTCTAAATGCTGAGTTTTCTACCATAAAATGTCCTGTTTTTTTAAGGTTGGGAAAAATCAAGATAGGTGTATGTATATTGATTGACAATGTGCTCATTTGCATTTGACAATTCTGATAGTAAGTCACAATTATGAAAAAATATCTTAAAAAGTTAAACAGGATTTATTTATTTTTCTCTACATTGCACCACTGTCAGTAATGGGAAAAAGTAGTTGTTTGAAACTTAATTACAAAGTTTATCTTCTAATTTTTGTTTTGTTTATTTATGGATTGTTTTAGTTATGTAGTTAAAATCTATTTAGTCTCTTGTCTCATGATGTTCTGCTCTTCCATAGATTATAACTTTGTAACATTTTCTCAACTATACAGGAACTATGCAAGAAATTTGCTGCAAGCAGAAGATTACAATTATGAAAGCAATTAAGCAGAAAAGTGCTAGGTAACAAATATCAGAGATTGTCTGAAACTTCAAAATTGTGTAGCAGCAAAGCACAGAAAGAATTCAAAATATTAAACAAAATTAATAAAAAAGCAAATGATTTAAAGATGTTTAAGTTTTATTTTATCAACCAAATATATTTTTTTCAAATTTGCTTTTGTGTTCTCTATATATTCAAATTGTATAAATGTCCTTTTAAGAGAACAATAAGAATTATAATAAGCTGTGAATATTGGCTAAAAATTACAAAGTGTAGAGAAATAGCAGTGACAGTTTTGGTGTAAGGATTAGCATGAAGAAGACAGGAAGGTCACTGTGTAGTAAAACTAGCCTGATCTCAATGACATTTTGGAACTTGAAGGAGAAAAATTAGTACACGGACATATACTGGTGAAGGGCACAGAGTTTTGGAGTCAGGTCATTTTTTTTCTTAGCTTCATGTTTAATAATTACTTGATTTTTAACTTTAAAAATATTTTCCAACTGTTTCCTTATCTATCCAAATGAGTTTATAAAATATGAATGATATCACATAAATAAATCAACCTATCAAAAATGATTGATTTGTATTAAAAATTAAATAACTGTAACTGAGCATTGTAGTGGGATTATGCTGGTAATGTAAACATTTGTCCTGTCTATGGGTTTAATAAAAGCTGATTGGCCAAAGGCAAACAGGAAGTGTGGGTGGAGCTAAAAGGCTAAGAAAACTCAGTAAGAGCAGACAGAGACGCCAAACAGATGCCAGAGTCGCCAGAGGTGCCAGGAGATGCAAAGGAAATGATGCTCTGAGAAAAGGTACTGAGCTGTACAGCTGAACAAGATGGGTTAAGCTGAGATGAAGGAGTTAGCAAGTTATATGCCTGGGCCCTAGGTCAATCAGCACAAAATTAATATAAGCCTGTGTGTGATTATTTGAGGCTAAGCAGGACTGAGACTGGGACATAAACCTTTGGTTCAGGCCTGGCAAGTCTGTGCCAGAACCTTTTACAACAGAGTACAACTTTACTAGTATTTGCTGGTTTTCAAGTGGTTAAAGCATACAAATACATACAACAGGTATACATTTAATACAGATTTGTCTTGACAAATATCATGGAACAGTCCCTAGAAGGTGACTGATTTCTTTGCCTTTCTGAATACCATTGTGAATTTAAATTTTCCTCTCTTTCCAATGAACAATTTTCAATGGGTGGTTGCTTATCAGTTAGAATTCCTTAAAATTTTATTATCCTCTGGTTTTACCTATATTGCTGTTTGATTTCATTTGTCTGGCTAGTTACTGTTAATGCAGTCTACTATTTGGGGTCTTGTCACATTCAGCATTGTCTTTCCACCCTGCATTTGAAGGCGCACTCACGGGGAGACAGGAAGCTCCATTTTGTGTAACCAGAAATACAAGCTCTTCACTCACACAAGGAATAGTTTTTCTATTTTGGCCCAGAATCCTCCACAGAAGCCTGAGAACTCTTTTTCTAATTTCTATGTGTTTCATTTCTTTATTTTACTTTTGTGATTAATATTTAATCTATTTATTTATTTTACGTCCTGAACACAGATTCCCTTTTCCTCTTCTCTTATTTCCCTCCACCCTGTTACCTCTCCTCAATCTACTCCTCCTCAGAAAAGGACAGGCCGCCCATGGATATCAAAAAAAACTTGGCATATAAGGTTTTGTTAAGACTAAGCTCCTCACCTTGTTGAACAAGGCTGAACAAGGCAATCCAATATGAAGAATATGTTCATAAGAACCAGCCAAAGCATTAGGGATAGCCCCTGATTGTTCCAAATAGACAAATCTACACAGCTGTCACATATTGTAGAGAGTCTAGGTCAGTCCTCTCCAGGCTTTCTAGCTGCTGTTGGTTCAGACTCGGTGAGTTCCTATGATTCAGGTTAGCTGTTTCTCTGGGTTTTATTGTGATATCCTTGACCACCTCTGACTCCTACAAGCCTTGCTCCCTCTCTTCAGCAGGATTCTCTGAGCTTTACCTAATGCTTGCCTGTGGGTCTCTGCATCTGTTTCTGTCAGTTACTGGATGAAGGATCTTTGATAACATTTGGGGTAGTCACCTATCTGATCACAGGAGATGGTCACTTCAGGCTATGTATACCCTATTGTCAGGAGTCTTAGCTAAGTCATGAAAAGCACCAAACTCTGAAAAGCACCACCCCCCATATATCTTTTTCTGTACTCTCCTCCTCCACCCACCTCCTTAACCCAGTCTCTTAAATTACTTTCACCTGCCCCCAGTCCACCAGGAGATTGCTTCTATTTCCCCTTCCCAGGGAGATCCCTGAGTTTACCTTTGGGCCTTCCTTGTTACCTAGCCTCTCTGTGGATTATGATTCTCCTTAACTTTATAGATAATATCCACTTATGAGTGAGTACATACTATTTTTGTCTTTCTGGGTCTGGGTTACCTTACTCAGGATGATTTTTCTTTTCTAGTTTTATCTATTTGCCTTTAAATTTTCTTATGTCATTGTTTTTAACATCTGAGCCAATACTTCATTGTGTAAATGTACTACATTTTCTTTGTCCATTCTTTGGTTGGAGGGGTATCTCGGTTGTTTTCAAGTTCTGGCTATTACAAATAAAGCTACTATGAACATATTTGTTGCATGAATTCTGTTGTATTAAAAGAAACTCAGAGCCAGATATTGGGAAAAGGCTGAAATATCAAAGAGAGAAACACCACAGTCAAATCTCACCTAGCTATCTTCAAGCTTTCTCAGTTTTACTCCTCTACTGCCTGAATCTGTCCTTTTGTGCCTGCCTTAAACACCTTCTTTGCCAAGTTGTTTCACATCCTGGTTAAGATTAAAGGCATGGGCTACTACTATTTGGTAGTTAGCATTGATATCACAGAGACAGAGAAAGAGTTCTGTCTCTGGAATTATGGGATTAAAGATATGGCAACCCCACTGCCTGCCTGAGAGCCTGGAACTCCCTTTGTAAATCAAGCTGGCTTTAAATGCAGCTCTGCTGGGATTAAAGGCCTCAAAGAAAGCCTCAGACTCAGATCTGCTGATTGGTTGGGTATAAGTCACCACTCTCAGGTCTTTCCCTCATGCTCAGATTAAAGGTGTAAATTACTACTCTCTGATCCTCCTGTATTGACTGTGAGTAGACCTCTTTTCTGATATTCTAGACTGGTTTTATTAAATATATAACAGATCACCACACATATTTGAGCAAGTATCTTTGTGGTGTGATTGAGCATGCTTTAGGTATATTTCCAGCAGTGTTATAATGCTGGGTTTTGAAAGTAAATTGATTCTCAATTTTCTTAGAAACCATCATATTGATCTTCTGAGTGGTTGTAGAAGTTTGCATTCCCACCAGCAATGGAGAAGTATTTCCCTTGATCCATATCCCTTCCAGTATAAGATGTCATTTGTGGTTTTGACCTTAGCCATTCTGATACATATCCATGGAATCTCAAATTCATTTTTATTTGCATTTCCCTGATGGATGAAAAATTTTGAACATTTCTTTAAGTGTTTCTCTGCCATTTGAGGTTCTCTTGTTAAGAATTCTTTGTTTAGGTCTGTACCTCATTTTTAATTAGATTTTTTTATATCTAGGTTCTTAAGTTCTTTATATGTTTTGGAGATCAGCTCTCTGTTAGATTGGTGATCTTTTCCCATTGTATAGGGTGCTGTTTTGTCCTATTGACAGTGTCCTTTGCTTCACAGAACCTTTTAAGATTCATGAGGTCTTAAGTTTAATTTCATTGATCCATCTTGTATTTTTATGCCAATACCATGCTCTTTTTATTTCTATAGTTTGGTAGTAGTGTTTGAGATTAGGATGATACCTATGACTGTTCTTTTATTGTACAGAATTGTTTTAGCTATCCTGTATCCATATAGATATTATTCTTTTAACATCTGTAAAAAATTGTGTTGGAATTTTGATGGAAATTGTGCTGAATCTATAGATTACTTTTGGGAAGATGTTCATTTTCATTATGTTAATTCTACCAATCCATAAGCATGGGAGATCTTTTCTTCTTCTGATATCTTCTATATTTTCTTCCTTCAGAAACTTAAATTTCTTGTCCTGTAGACCTTTCACTTGCTTGGTAAGAGTTACCCTAAGATATTAAAGGTTGTTGTGGCTACTGTAAAATGTGTTGATTCCCTGATTTCTTTCTCAACCCTATTATTATATTACATATTTGGGCTACTGATTTATTTGAGTTAATTTTGTATCAGCTACTTTCTTTATTTTTCCTTCTTTATTTTGTATTTATCAAAAAACCAGTAAAATGAATTTAAAATGCAGAAAAGTTAACAATAACTATCAAGAGTATAAAAATCATAAGCATGGCTTATCAAGGGTGGTAATGCAAATAAGATTGCTACACATATATTTACTTTGTGTTCAGCTTTCCCTCTGAATTTTTTTTTTCCATCCCTGTATATCCTTATTCAAGGTCCCTTCCCCCTCCCACCACATCTGGTCATTTTACTTCTCTGCAACTCCCCATCCCCTCCCTGGGCAGGGAGCAGACAGTCCTATGGTCCCACTGACCCAATAATGCTTGGATCAGTCTCCACTCCTGGCCAAATCCAGTTTTGTCCCCCCTCCCTCAAGAGTGAGTCTGGTGTTCCTATAGTTGGAGTGGGGTTCGAAAGGTCAATCCAGGGTGTTTCTGATACCAAGCAGTTCAGTGTTTGTGGTTTGCCGCTTGGGCATGTTTGGCTTTTTTTCTTGTATGTTTGTTTAGAGACCACTAGTGAGTGAGTACATCCCCTGCTTATCTCTCTGAGTTTGTGATACCGCGCTCAGGAGGATATTCTCCAAATCCATCCATTTGCCTGCGAATTTTAGGATATCATTTTTTCTTACTGCTGAGTAGTATTCCATTGTGTAGATGTACCACAGTTTGTTAATCCATTCTTCAGTTGAGGGACATCTAGGTTGTTTCCAGGTTCTTGCTATTACAAATAATGCTGCTATGAACATAGTTGAGCTAATACC
>PVIH01027931.1:0-16056 GCA_004025045.1 Sigmodon hispidus | reverse complement strand
CTCACTTGCCATCCCTCCCTTCCAGTTCCCCCTTCCCTCCCTTCTTCCCTTCCTTCCTCCCATGCTCCATTATTAAAGATTCTCAGAGACACATCATTTTTGTATCAGATTGGTTTTATTTTCATCAAGTTTGAGGTACTGTGTAGTAAAAATTCATTCTACACAGTTCATCATTGCTCAGCTGCCAGGCCTGTGAATGCATCACAAGGCCTCTAGTGGCATTGTGAGGCTATTGACTTTCCGCATCACTTGAGATGCTGGAAGTGTCTAAACTGCTTTGATCTGGATCATTCTCAGCGCTGGTCAACTCTTCCATCAGGCGGTGGTAGTGACCAAAGAGCTCCTTTCCACGGGCTTTTTTGGTCTTTTTTGTCGAGGTCGTACTTTTCTCGGAAGCCTTTCGCTTCGGGATCCCTGGTTATGTTTTCTTGCCCTTCTTGGTAATCTTTTGGACCTGGAAGGACAACAGAGTCAAGTGACAAGGACATATAGATCTTCGAAAAGACAGAGTACATGAAAGGGACTGAAAGAGAAGGGCTATGTGTCGAGGAAGAAGTTAATGCCAGGCCAAGAGACGGTTAGGAGTGTTGAGGGAGAGGATATCGCTGGAGAAAGGACTTGGCTTAGCTTGGGCCGTCTTACCTTTCCACTGTTTCGGGAACTGGGCTTGGGATCCATCTTGCCCGCCACTCGACCTTTGGGCTCACGGCGACTCCTCCTCACTTTCTTCGACTCGGTTTTTGAGGTTGATGGCTGGGTATCTGTGCTGGGAGACACGGACTTCTTAGTCGCCTTCCCCATCCTGAAGCCGGAGTTGATCTGGCTCAGAGCGGCTGAGGCACTGACTTGTAAAACCCCTTGAACAATGGGAGGCCACACCCCTGAGCCCTGATTGGTCAGATGCTCTGACATCACAAACAAACTGTGGGCCACTTGAAGCTCTGGAGCAGGCACTGGTGTGGCTCAGAAACAGAAAGTACCATCTTTGACAACTCGGGTTGGGGGAGATACTATGAAGGCAATAGTATCTGAATCCAGACTGGATGCTTTTCTTGAACATCTCCAAGAGAACTCATGCCTCCCTTTTTGATATTCCCAATGTTGTGATAGAATGTGTGGCATAGGGTTTGCTTCAATGATCTCCTCCGGAAATCTCCTCTCACTCAGTGGTTCATTCCGCCATGTCCCCTCCTTAGTTATCACATTAGCTAGAATTCGATATATTTTACCTTCCAAAATTAATACTGAAGTATCAGTGCATATGTGAATCACTCCATAAAAAAAGATAAAAAGAATCTATCCATGAATATCTCCCTACCTGACGAATTTGGCATTAAAAACTGACAATTTTGGTTACATGGTATGCTGGCTAATTTTACGTTAACTTGACACAAACAAGCCTCATTTGAGAGGACAGGGCCTCAATTAAGAAAATGCCTCCATAAAATCAAGTTGTAGGCAGTATTATAAGACATTTTTTAAAAGATTTATTTATCTATTATGTATACAGTACACAGAAGAGGGTACCCGATGTCATCTTAGATGGTTGTGAGCCACCGTGTGGGTGCTGGGAATTGAACTCAGGACCTCTGGAAGAGCAGTCAGTGCTCTTAACCTCTGAGCCATCGCTCCAGCCCCCTCTTAATTACTGACTGATATGGGAGGGCCCAGTCCATGATGGGTGGTGACATCCCTGCACAGATGGCCCTGGGTTCTATAAGAACGCAGGCTGAGCAAGCCATAGGGAACAAGCCAGTGAGCAGCACTCCTCCATGGCCTCTGCATCAGCTCCTGCCTCCAGGTTCCTGCCCTGTTTGAGTTCCTGTCCTGACTTCCATTGAGGATGAATGAACTGTGATGTGGAAGAGTGAGCCAAATATAGTTTTTTTTCTCCCCAACTTGCTTTGATCATAGTGTTTCACCACAGTAATAGTAAGCCCTACTAAGACACATAATTGTCCATTTATAGACAGGGATTGGAAAGACTATACATTTGCCTTATTCATTCTTAGATTCTGACCACCCTATTATTGAAACCGACACCATTCTTTTTTTTTCCTTTTCTTTTTTTTTATTTTGTATTTATCAAGAAAAACAGTAAATTGAATTTAAAATGCTGATAAGTTAACAATAACTATAAAGAAAATAAAAATCATAAGGATGATTTATCAAGGGTGATAATGCAAATAATTTGCTACACATAAAATTACTTTGTGTTCAGCTTTCCCTCTGGATTTTTTTTTCCTATCCCTGTATATCCCCCATTCAAGGTCGCTTCCCTCTCCCACCACATCAGGTCATTTTTTTCTTCTCCACAACTTCCCATCCCCTCCCTGGGCAGGCTGCAGACAGTCCCATGGTCCCACTGATCCAATAAAGCTTAGTTCAGTCTCCACTCCTGGCAGATCCAGTTTTGTCCCCCCTCCCTCAAGAGTGAGTCAGGTGTTCCTATAGGTGTAGTGGGATCCGAAGGGTCAGTCCAGGGTATTTCTGATCCCAAGCTGTTTAGTGGTTGTGGTTTGCAGCTTGGGCGTGCTTGGCTTTTTTCTTGTTAGTTTGTTTAGAGACCACTAATGAGTGAGTACATCCCCTGCTTATCTTTCTGGGTTTGTGATACTTCGCTCAGGAGGATATTCTCCAAATCCATCCATTTGCCTGCAAATTTTAGGATATCATTTTTTCTTACTGCTGAGTAGTACTCCATTGTGTAGATGTACCACAGTTTGTTAATCCATTCTTCAGTTGAGGGGCATCTAGGTTGTTTCCAGGTTCTTGCTATTACAAACAATGCTGCTATGAACATAGTTGAGCTAATACCTTTGGAGTGTGACTGTGCCTCTTTAGGGTATACACCCAGAAGTGGTATTGCTGGGTCCTTGGGGAGATTGATTCTCAATTTTCTGAGAAACAGCCATTTTGCATTCCAAAGTGGCTGAACAAGCTTACACTCCCACCAACAATGGAGGAGTGTTCACCTTGCTCCGCATCCTCTCCAACGTAGGCTGTCATCTGTGCCTTTTATCTTAGCCAATCTAACAGGTGTTAGGTGGTATCTCAGAGTTGTTTTGATTTGCATTTCTCTGGTGGCTAAAGATGATGAGCACTTTTTCAAGTGCCTTTCAGCCATTTGTAATTCTTCTGCTGAGAATTCCCTTTTTAGATTTGTACCCCATTTTTTGATTGGGTTATTCAAGGTTTTGGGCTCTAGATTCTTGAGCTCTTTATATATCTTAGAGATCAGTCCTCTATCACTTGTAGGGTTGGTGAAAATCTTTTCCTATTCTGTAGGCAGTCGTTTTGTCCTATTGACAGTGTCCTTGGCTTTACAGAAGCTTCTTAGCTTCAGGAGATCCCACTTATTGATTGTTGGTCTTAGTGTCTGTGCCACTGGTGTTACATTTAGGAAGTGGTCGCCTGTGCCAATTCGTAGAAGTATATTTCCCACTTTCTTTTCTATCAACTGACACGATTCTTTCTCTTTTATTTAATTTGTTTTATATTCAATCTTCTAGTGCTGAGTTTCTTCCAATCAGTATGTCTTCTCATATATTTAAATTATAACCTCAGGAGCCTATTCCTTCCAGAGGTATGCCTGACCCAGTCTTGATGTTGGGGTGAGGAAAGCGGATCTGCTGGGAGTGGATGCTAAACTAGCCACCTTGGGACCTTGGGACCTCCTGCCCTTGCTGGGAGGAGATAAGGAGATGGGGAAAAGAGAGAGTGACTGGGATGGGTGGGAGGGGGAAGGGAGTTTGAACAAGGGGATACATGGATAACAAATATGACTTTATTCATAATAAAAGATGTGAAATATTATAACCTCAGGAAAGAAAGACAAAAAGAATTAGAACTACATATTGTCTTGGCATATCCCTTGTTCATATGTGTGTATGTGTGTGTGTGTAGAGAGAGAGATTTACATGCCACATCATTATAAACAGCTCTGAAGAATATACAATTTAAGGGATGCTTTGAAAATTTTTGTTTGTTTAGTTATTTATCCTATTTGTACAGGTACCTGAAGTATCTCCTGGAACTGAAGTTACAAGTGGCTGTGAGGTACTTATGTGGGTGCTGGGAACCAAACTGGGTCCTCCTCAAGACCAATAACCACTCAACTACTGAGCCACCTTTCCAGTTCCTAAGGAATGCTTCTTAATAACATTAGCAGTTTGCATGCTATTATTCAACCATAGTTTGAAAGTTGCTGATATGTGACTCATATTTACAGATTGTCTGGATAAAATAAGGGCCACTATTACTGAAAGCACTGTGGCTTCGTCATTGATACAAGTTACCACCTCTCTAGTTTATAAGATGCTCACTACTTTATCTGAATTTTGGTAATAAATTAAAGCATATTAACACACTTAAAGGGTGTATTGCTGTTAAGTGCCAATTGGCTTACCTAATGATCTTCATGATCATTTGGGAGAACACATGTGAAAGCAGGTAAGTAGCAGAAATAGGCCAAACCATGCTGATTTGCTGGTGAATTGCTGATTTCACATAATCCCTTGAACAGATAAATCAAATATATGTGTTTTTGGATTTGATTCCAGCTGTTTTAAATGCTAATGATATATTTGGAGCAGTTTATTTTGGCTCTTGTTCATTTAGTAAACATTAGCTGAACACCTAGTAGGTATTGGAAATTGTTTTAGGTGCTTTCAGCAGACATATCAAGGGATAAAAAAAAATAACCTTTTTCTTTCCCTTTGTAAAATTTTAATTTCTGCTGCAACACCAGCAGGTCAGGATTTAATAAGCATTTAAAATTATGATACTTTTCTTTTTATTGTTATTGGAAAATAATTTAACCATTTTTAAATTTTATGTGTTTGGGTATTTTGCCTGCATTTATGCCTGTGTACCATGTGTATAGTGTCCAGTGAACCTAGAAGAGGGTGTGAGATTCTGGGAACTGATGTGAGCCAACTTGGGAGTGCTGGGAATTAGATCCTTGTCCTCTGGAAAAGCAGAAAGTGTTCTTAAGTGCTCAGTCATCTCTCCAGCCCTGGAAAATACATCTTAAATTATTTATTTTTCAGGGTGTATGTGTGTGGTGAGCATGTGCATTTCTGTTCCAATGAATGTGAATGCATGTGTATGTGTATGAATGCCTGAGAAGGCTGTCAGCAGTCTTCCTTGATCACTCTTCACCTTACTTACTGAGGAGTGTGTTTCAACTGATCCCAAAGTTCACCAATATATCTAGTGCAGCCTGTCAACTTGCTACAAGGATTCCTTGTCTTGTTCTTCCTAGTGCTGATGTTATGGCACCAGGTACTGCCATGCCCACCCAGCGTTTATGTGGATTCTATGGACCTAATTCTGATCCTTAGACTTGCTGCTTAGAATTTTAACCATGGAGCCATCACCCTATCCCAATTTTTAAATATTTTAATTGAAACATGCTAATTGTATGTATGTAGGAAGTCCAGCATAACATTTTAATACATGCATATAAGTTAGAATGATCAGATTAAGGTAACTGGCATATCTACTACCCCAGATATATATTCTTTCTTTGTGTTATAAACATTAAAAATTCTCTTTAACGTCAGACATGTTCTTATTAGTTCTTTGAGAGTTTCATATAATATGTTTGGTCAAATTTAATTCCTGGAGATCTTTCCAGATCCATCTTCCCTTCCCTTACTGTGGCAGTATTGTGGTAGTTTGAATAAAAATGGCCCCCATGGGCACATAGAGGATGGCACTATTAGGATATGTGACCTTGTTGGAGTAGGTGTGACTTTATTGGAGGAGGTATGTCATTAGGGGGTGGGCTTTGAGGTCTCAGAAGCTCAAGCCAGTTCTCTTCCTACTGCCAGCCTATCCAGATGTAGAATCCTCAGCTCCTTCTCTAGTACCATGTCTACATGCTGCCATGCTTCCCTCCGTCATGATCATGGACTATAAATTCTGATACTGCAAACGAGCCCCAATTCAACATTTTCCTTTACTAGAGTTGCCATGGCCATGGTTTATCTCTTCACAGTAATAGAAGCCCTAACTAAGATATTTTTTAACCCATTAAGAGAAAGTTGTGCTTCTCAAATATTCTTGGATTTGTAGCTTTCCAATGAAGCATAATTGATTTACTCATAGCCCTACAGCCATGGATGGGATTTCCTCACCAACTTCCCTCTCCATGTTGTGGTTTTGTTTGTCTTGGGCTTGCACAGGTTTGGTACATGGCTGCCCCAATTGCTGTGAGTTCATATGTGTAGCTGTCCTGATATGTCCAAATGATATTCTTTCTCTGTGGTCATCCATTGCTTTTGGCTCTTGTACTCTTACTGCTCCCTCTTTTGCAATGCTCTCTTAGCCTTGGCAGAGAGGATGTGACTTATGTGTTCAATTTAGGGCTGAGTGTTGTATAGTCTTTTATTCTTTACACCTTGGCCCATTGTGGGTCACTGTGCTAATAGAGGCTTCTCAAATGAGGGTTGAACAATGCATTGACCTTTGTGTATAATGAAACTTTGTAAGGAGTCAGTTTAACATTATGCTAGCAAAGTAATAGTAGTAGGTTCTTCCCTAAAGACTATGATCTGTCTAGCCCATAGGTTCTTACTCAGATAATAGTGCCAAGAGGGGGTTTCATCTTGGGGAGTGGGAATATTTAAAATCAAATTAGAAAGAAGCTGATTACTTCCATGATGTTCATGCCACTAATGCACCAATGGGTGTGTCTTGCCAAGTCAGTCATTTTTGTAGCTCTCAGGGTTCACATCTGGGTGCGATTGGTTTTTTTCTCTAGTAGCATGCATAGTACCTTCTATCACAATGAAAACTATCCAGTAGAAATGAATCTTCCTGACCATTGCCAGCTTAATTTCTCCATTTTTTTGTAGTTTTTTCAGTTACAGCAGGATTTACCAAAAGCAATGGAAATAGCCTTAACATCTGAGAAGTCTAAAGAACCTCACTGACCAACCATTTCAAAAGAAGTAGCCCATTCCTGACACTGGACTTATTTGTTAGCCTCTGGTGTCTAGTACAAACATTGTTATCTTGTAATAGGACAACTATTTTAAATGCCTCCCCCCCACCCCGTGTGTGTGTGTGTGTGTGTGTGTGTGTGTGTGTGTGTGTGTGTTTGTGTGTGTGTGTGTGTATGTGTGTGAAAATTCTTTCTATTGCACGGTGGTATGGCACACACCTTTGATCCCAGCACTCGGGAGGCAGAGGCAGGCAGATCTGTGAGTTTGAGGACATCTACAGAGTGAGTACCAGCACAGCCAGGGCTACACAGAGAAACTCAGTCTTGAAAAGCCCTCCTAAAAATTCTATTGACTTTTCTTTTTGTATTTTGAGATAGGAAGTCATATAGCTTAGGGTGGCATCAAGTTGCCCTTAAACTTACGATGTAGCTAGGAATGACCTTGGCCTCTCATTCCTCCAACCTCTATCTCTCAAGTGCCAGGATTATAGGCCTGAGATGTCACTCTTAGTTTTTATGGTACTGGGTGAGGATTAAATAAGGTTTTGTGTGTGTTAAGCAAGTACTCTAGCAACTGAGCTACATCCCCATTCCTCTACTAGGGATTTTAGATAGTCAATGATTTGCTGCCAACCATGTTTATTTTACTATGCTGTTGAACATTAGTTTTTACTTCTATATAGTCTTATTCCTGTATCCATTAGCCATCTTCTTTCTGTTCCTTTCTCCCCAATGCTGTCAGCATTTTATTGAAACCTAACACATATACTTCAAAGTGCACAATCATAATTGAAATTACAATAACAGCTTGGGATCAGACACACCCTGAACTGACCCTTCGGATCCCACTCCCCCTAGAGGAACACCTGACTCATTCTTGAGGGAGGGGGGACAAAACTGGATTTGGCCAGGAGTGGAGACTGATCCAAGCATTATTGGGTCAGTGGGACCATGGGACTGTCTGCTGCCTGCCCAGGGAGGGGATGGGGATTTGTGGAGAAGAAAGAATGACCTGATGTGGTAGTGGGAGGGGGAAGGGACCTTGAATAAGGATATACAGGGATGGAAAAAAAAATTCAGAGGGAAAGCTGAACACAAAGTAAATATATGTGTAGCAATCTTATTTGCATTATCACCCTTGATAAGTCATGCTTATGATTTTTATCTTCTTTATAGTTATTGTTAACTTCTCAGCATTTTAAATTCACTTTACTGTTTTTCTTGATAAATACAAAAAAAATAAAAAAAAAAGAAATTACAATAAGTTTTTCTAGCACCAACAAGCCAGGGCCTCAGATACTCTTTGCACAGCTGGGTTTCTATTCCTCTCTTTCCTGTATTCTAACACAGTAGAGCATTTTTTTTTACCTGCTTTCAAGCTTTATTTACATAAAATCATGCACCAGCTGCTTTTTCTTTCTCTTAATTGAAATATTACACTTTATTTGCTTCTATGTATATGTGTATATGTGTAAGGATTCCTGGCATTCCACATAGCTGAGCCTACTTGGCTCAGGTGAGATGTACCTTGCACAGAGGCACACCCCTGGGCGTGGCTGCATAAACCCTGTGGCACTGGGTACGGAAGTGCCTCCCTGGACCCATACCCGTACTCGCCCCTTCCTTTAAAAGAGCATGTGCTGCAGTCCTTTTTTCTCTGTCCCCTGACTTCTGTCTTGCTCTTCTGTCTCTTTACCTGCCTGGGATTCTTCTCTTAAATAAACTCTAGTGTGTGGCCCTGTTAGTGTGTACTTGCTCTCACGTGTGGAACTAACAATATGTATGCCAGTTTGTGTGTGCCATGTACGTGTGTAAATGTTAGAGGGTCAACTTGCAAGTGTCAGTTCTATCTTTATATCATGAAGAAAATTTAAAGGTCCTAGGAATCAAACCCAGGTCTCCAGGCTTGGCAGCAGGCACCTTTACCTGCTATGTTGTATCATTGGCATATTAATTAATTAAGTTTTTAATCTTTTTTGAGACATGATCTTTATATCACAGGCTGGTCTTGCAATTGCTACAGCTCTGGAGAGAAAGGTATCCTAACTTATCAGAAAGTCAGACTATACCTATAGCTGTGAAGGGACAGTCTCCTGGATACCTACAGCTGTGAGGACAAAGGTATCTTGACTTGTTGAGAAGTCAGGTTATACCTGAAACTGGGTTCTGGGCAATCCTCTTCCTCTCAGAAAGAGCGTTACAGCTGATCTCTACTCCATCCCAATAAGGGAGTTCCCAGCAAAGGTATCCATCTCTTTTCAGCTCAGGCCCAAGATGCTACTTCTGCTTTACTTTCCTAAGGGAGAAACCCTTGCGAGTAACAATCTTCTCTGGCTCCTGTGGAAAATTGTTACTTCTGGTCTGCTCCAGAGGGAATTTCCTGACAGTGGTATCAGTTGCTTTTTCTGCTCTGTTCCCCTAGGGAGCTTTCCAGAAGAGATTCTGCTTCCCTGCTGGCAAAAGATCTTCATCCAAGACTCTTCCAAGAGATTTATTGGGAAGGAGTAATCCAGGAGAGTAGCTGCCTCTTGCTGGGTGAAGGGAGACAGCTGCCAACTGACTAGGCAGAGGAGCTTATATAGAGCTTCTTAGGAGCAGAGTTTTTCCAGGGAGAAGATTTTTAGGGAGGGAATTTATCAAATTTTGAGATTTTGTGCTCAGGGAATGGTTGTTCCCCCCCCCCCCCCGAGGGATTGGTTGTGGGTTTTTTTTGTTTGTTTTTCTCCGGGATTGGTTGGTTTTCTTTTCAGGAGTTGTTTGGTTTGTGTTCAGTTGGTTAGGGGCAGATTTGCCTCTAGTTTCAGGGCCAATGTGTGCTTCTTTCGCTGGCTCTGGTTCCAGGCCCAAAGTTTGTTTTTTTCACTGGCTCTGGTTTCAGGACCAGGGAGTGTTTCTTTTACTGACTCTGGTTCCAGGGCAAAGGTGAGTTTCATTGGCAGGCCCTTTTACCCTACAGGTCTTAACCTTGTTCTGTAGTGGACAGTGACCTTGAACTTCTGACCACTGTGGATATATAATCTTCCGTGCTTCGTTTGTGTAGTGCTGGGCATGGAACTCAGGGTTTGGCGCATTCTACCAACCAAGCTACATCCAAGTACAAGTTATTCTGTGACTAGATTTTAACTCTCAACAATTGATCCATGAGATTCATCTGTTTGTTTTGTCTGTTGAAAGTTCACTTATTTTCCTTCCTATCTAGTATTCCATTATGTGAGTATACTGCAATGTTGTCATCCATTATGCCACTCATAGGCATTACATTGCCTCTGATTTTTTGCTTTCATGAATAATGTTGCTGTAAACATTCTGAAACTGGCCCTTTCAGTGGAGATTTGTGCACATTCCCATTATGTTAAAAGTGAAGCATGAAATCATGGCCTTAGGAAATGTTTATGTTCAACTTTAGTAGATACTGACAGTTTCTCATTGAACCAATTCATCATTCTTCCTGCAGTGTAGTTTTAGTTATCCCATATTCCTGTCAGCACTTGGTACAGTTTGTAGTTTTTATTTTAGCTGTTCTGTGGCTGCATAGTGGCAAGAAATTATTATTTGCATTTCTTCAATATAAAAACGGGACCTCTTCCCTTTTTTGCACCTATTTGGATTTTCCCTTTTGTGTAGCAACTTATTAAATTTTTTTTTTACCCATTTTTGTATTGAACTGTCTGCTTCTTTTGAAAAAGCTTTTCTCTTACATACATGGTGTCATCTTTTAAAAAAAGACCCTAGGTGTACTTACATAATCTGATTTCAATTTTGTTTGCATAATTTCCCCAATAACATTAGGCTGTTTAATTTATGCTGAAAGAATCAAGAGCCTTATTTTTATTCTCACTGTGTGTTGGTTTCAAAATGATGTCGTAAGTAACTTGGCAAGGAAAACAAGTATTTTGAAAAATTTCACCAATTCAACTGGGCTGATGGCGTGTGCGCTGTTTTAGCATGATAAAGCTTTAACAGCTAGAATCAGCTCAGCCACCATTCCATCCTGCCTTAGCAGACATTGTGGGAGCATTTTAGGTACATCATTTTTGATTTATGTCCTGTGGATTGTTAGAGAAAGAAGATTCATTTGATCCCAATATGCAAATTTTGTTGTTTCATCTTCAGCCCAATCATTGTCATTACCCCCATCACTGAGCTTTTGTTTATAATGTCCTGTTTTTAATCTGTAACCCATTTCTAGTTTTACAGGTGATTATTTCAAACAATCTGAATAAAAATGTAAACAGTAACATCTCAACAAGACATTGCCAAATACTAGGCATGGTTCTGGCTTTGGATTTTTAATTCATTTTACCCATATGAGGAAGGTAATGGCATCAGCTTCATTTTATAGATGGTGAAGCTGACACCCAGGAGAAATAATTGGGCAGTCAGGAAGATGGTAAGTGGGGGATAAAGAACTTGAGCCCAGATGCCTAGCCCTCTGTACCTTCACCTGACATGATCAGATAGACATGGCAGACTTTCCACTACTAGAATGCTTATTGACATCTCATTCTGTGTGTGTGTGTGAGCATTATTGAATCTTACCATGAAGTCCAAACTTCCCTTTGTGGTAGTACTGTTCTCTGTAAATATAGGAGCTGTTTTGGCCTATGTAGAGCACTGTAGAAGTAGGTGGAGGATCAGAGGACAGAGAGGTAAAAGGAGGGTGGAGTTAGTCTCCATCCAACCCCTGAAGAAGAGCCATGTAAGGAACCCAGGTGATCCACGGGCCAGGCCATGTGACAGGGAGATTACTAGAAATGGGTTGAATTAAGATGAAAGAGCTAGCTAATAATGTGCTTGAGACATAGGCCAAACAGTATGAAATTAATATAAGCATCTGAATCATTTCTTTGGGGGAAAAAGCCTCCGAGGGCAAGATCCTAACCTCTGTCCCAAACAGGGCTGGAAATATTCTACAACATCCCTTGATTCCCAGAGTAGCCTTAAACTTTCACTTCTCAATTGCTGAGATTGCAGGTATCTAACCTATGGCCACACTTTATATATTTTCCATTTATTGATACCATTATTGGGTACAAGGAAACTCTAAGGAAGTGATTGACTTGTGAAAACTGGCAAGGTTTGTCAGGATAATGCTTCATGCATCTCAGCTGCTGGTGCATGACTCCATCTTTCTACTCTTTCTCTACACACCCAGGTAGGCCATTTGTATTCTTCTGCCTCTTTCTTCTGTGGGTCAGAGCCTGGCCTTTGGGTAGATAGTAGCAAAAGCCCTTTGTCTCTAGTCTCACATTTGGACTTGGGGCCTTTTGGATATTAAGCCCCAACAATGCTTTCTGCTCTACAGATGAATGAGAGGTCTATATCTGTATTTTGAACATCAACCAACTGATGACAAAACTGTACTGCAATTTCCCATTTGCTGCTATGCCTAATATAAATCTCAATGGGATATAGCAAGCAGTGTTTTGGCCCATAAAAATGATGCTGGGGGTTATTAAATATGATTTTCATTTAGAAAGAAGATCTCCTGGGTGGCTCTTATCTTTGTTTTGGGAAACAAATTGGCCCTTCTCTAGCATTCTGAATATTAAAATAGAATTGTATATGGAATTCTGCTTTGGACCTCATCCAAAAGAGTCTAATTATTCAAGACATACTAAGAAATAGATATAAAGTAATCTTGACTACAAGGTGGACCAGACCACATGCATACTGTTAGTAAAGATTTGGCTGTCCATTTGTGTCTTCTTATATCTGTGATTTTTTTAAACACTTTTTTTCTTGTATGATGGCAAATACTTTATGGAAAAAACTTTAAAATATCTGTCTTCAGAGAGGGAAAGAAAAAAAAGACGAATGCTTTGAATTTTTGTTTTTCAGCTGTGGCCCTGATGGTCCCATTTAGAATGCTGTAAATACCAAGTTTTCTAAATGATGTTTAGTGGAAATTATTAAGTGGAGACCTTGAGAGTCAGACTCACTATCTGGAATGTGCTCTCTAACCTGCAGCATTTTTATGGAGTGATTAGTCCTTCAGGATTCACTTTGTGAGACCACATTTTAAAAATGTGTATCTGGCAGAGGCCACCATGCTTGGGCAACAAACAGAGGTCAAGGTGGGTGACTAATGTTATGAGAAGCAAGGGATGTACTAAGAGCTATTGGTTGTCTCTGAGGCTTGGGTCTTTCTTCCACTTTAACCTTGAGTCTTTCCATTTCCGCCAGGTGTTTATCTTTCTTGTATGGCAAGAATGAGTTCAACAGTGTAGTAGTTCAATAGCAAGACCCCCTCTTTTCTTCTCATCTGCAATGTCTTGAGTCTGTCACTTTCTTGGCTTTTGGTGGAGAAAGACTTTATGACTCATTTGGCAATCAATCCATTTTTTTTAAACTCATCAAAATTATATATTTTAAGAGAATGTTTTTATGTGTTTTCTTTCTGGTGTTATGTAATAAAGTTTCGTATTGTGAATGATTCTCTCTATGATCCCTTCAAATTCTGCAACTTTTATGTCACCCAAACCAGTAACAAATGGGAAACTCTTACACACCACCAAGCAGCATGGGATGCAGTCTTGGCCCCCTCTGGACCACAGGCTCTGTGTTCTATGAAATACTCCAAGAAGATTTCACCTCAGTGATATTCACCTCTTGTTAATCACAACTGATTTTTCAGCCTCAGCTAACCAGTGTCAATTGTCCCAGTAAAGTAAAAGTGGTGCTGATTTCTTGTTAATCACAACTGATTCTTCAGCTCCAGCTGACCAGAAACAGATTCCTTTTTTATGATGTAGTATGTCATTATGTAACCCTGGCTGGCTTGGAGCTCTCTATTCAGATCAGGCTGGCCCTGAACTTACATAGATCTGTCTGCCTTTGTTTCCTAAGTGCTAGGATTAAAGAAGTGAACCACCATACCCAGAAAACCACAGATACATGAAATGCACCTTGGATAGTATTTGAGGAACTCTCAATCTTCTCTCTGAAACTTCACAAACCATGCCTCTGTTATCTTCAGCTTTCTCATCATTAACCTTCAAGCTGCCACAGAGCATCTCATGGAGCTCTAAGTGCTCCGTGGCTTTTCTAGTCCAAACACTTCTTCAGTTTTCCCAAATCCACACTGTCAGGTTTGTCACCTGATCTGGTACCAATTTCTTTCTTAGTCAAGTTTCTATTGCTGTCATAAAACATCATGACCAAAAAGCAACTTAGAGACAAGACAGTTTATTTCACATTACATCTTTTAGTCCACCATACAGAAAAGTCAGGCAGGAACCTGGAGGCAGGAGCTGATGCAGAGGCCATGGAGGAATGCTACTTACTGGCTTGCTCCTCATGGCTTGCTCAGCCTCCTTTTGTATAGAACCATCTGCCCACAGAGGCCTAGGCCCCACCAATCGCTAGTCAAGAAAATACCCCACTGAATTGCTAATCTGACGGAGGCATTTTCTCAATTGAAGTTCCCTCTCCTCAGTTGACTTTAGTTTGTAGTCATTATATAGGACATGTAGTCATTATGTAGGAAGGATACAGATTTGCCACCTCAAAAAAGACATTTAGCTATTAAGACCTCCCTTCCTCCTCAAAATTATTTCTATCAGTCATTAGGGGAAAGGATCATTCTGTGACATCAGCCATATTGTTTCTCTCACTCTCTGAATCTTCCTTGATGATGATGTTTATTCAGACTGCTGCTTCATAAAACCTGCACATGTTTTCATGTTGCCTCTGGTATCTCTTGTAGTAACACCAAGGGGAGTATCTTTTAATGTATTATTTGTGTTTGTGTGTTCATTTGTGTACTTGTGTGTGCATGCACATGGAGGCCAGAGGTTGATCTTGGACATCTTCAATGCTCTCTTTCTTATTTGTCTTTTGAGACACAGCTTCATATCCTTCACCTGACTTTGTAATGGAGACTAATCTTGATCTCCTTACCTGTATATCCTAATTGTTGGGATTGCAGGTGCTGTGCTTCTGGGCTGGGCCTTTTGTGTATGTTGGTCCTCTACACTCAGATCCTCATGCTTGGGAAACAAGCACTTTACTCACGGAGTCATTTCCCCAGCCCTATTTTTATGAGGTAGAGTTTCACTGTATAACTGCTCAGCCTGTAGCCCAGATTGGCCTTGAATTCATAGTGATTCTCTTACCTCTCCCTCCTGAATGCTGGGATTATAGCCATGTGCCACCATGCTTGGCAAAGGGGCTATGTTGATGTTCACTGGTGTTTTCATTCTCAGGAATCATGAGCACCAAGTAGCCTTTCATTGTGCCTTGTCACTAGAGAGATAAAAAAAAATTGCTTTTCTTCTCACCAAGTCATGCTTCTTAGCATCTTTATAGAGCGAGGACCTTTGTTTTCTTCTATACCCTCTCCCCACTTCCTCCACATTTCTCTCCCTTCCCTCTTCCTTGTTCCCCTTTCCATCCCTCTCCCCTCTCCTTCACCTCTCTTTTCCTTCTCCCTTCCATCTCTTTTTTTTCTCTCTCCTCTTTGTTTTTGAGACAAGGTCTCCTGTCTGTTGTTCAGCCTGGCCTTGAACTTACGTGCTCAAGTCATCCATGTCTGGAGTAGTCGAGACTCCAGGTGTACCACTATTCCTGGTTCTGCACATCTTCCTTTCAGTTCTGGGAATGGAGCTCAGTCTCTTGCTCTTTCTAGCTGTGTGTTCTACTGAGCTCCATCCCTAGTCCCTGTATTGTATTCTTTGTTTTATCTCTGCCATTCTTTGAATGTAGCAAGCTTTGGTGAAATGCACTTGTGTCCAAGCTGTCATGTGTTTTGTTTCAGTGGAAATTTTGCCACTTTGCAATTCTTTAATCAGTGCATTTAAGAACCAAACAGATCACATTGGAAATATTTTCAACATGACTATCATAATTTAGATGATGCTGCCTTCATCTTTTTGCCTTGGTGAAGGCAGGTTGGGTTGTGGCAGTCCCTTGTATTTGGCTGTGTGTTAGAATCTCCTGGAGAAAAAGCTGGATGCGGCAGAACATTGTCTAATTCTAGCATTCAGGAAGCTGAAAAAAAGAGAATAGGTATGGGTTGGAAGTTTGTCTGAGATACACAGTGAGACCCAGTCTACACACACACACACACACACACACACACACACACACACACACACACATAT
>PVIH01027930.1:0-16056 GCA_004025045.1 Sigmodon hispidus | reverse complement strand
TGTATAATTGCCCTATTTTGCACGTGTCTACCTCTGTCTAAAATATTTTGCACATTGATGTGTATTAAGTGCATTGTCATTTCCATAATGCAATTTCTACCTCTAATTATTTATGATAGTCATAACATTTATTGTACTATACACACGAGTTGTTTTATATAAATCTGTTTAGATATATTTTTATATATAATGATATATAGTTAGGATATTGCTGTCATTTGATAAAAAATGTGTATTTTGGTCAATTTTCCTAAAATTGTTATACTTGAAATTATTTGGAGGAGCTGTACACTCATTTTGGAATGCCTATTTTTACAACGTTAGCCTCACTTTCTTGGTTGATTGGGATTGCAGATTATGGTTACTCAGATTTATCACCTAAAAGTCAGAATACTCAGGTTTTTGGAAACATGTTAGAATACATCCAATAGATAGGTGTCTTCAACCACTTCATAGACCGAGAGAATATGGCATTCAAGATTATGTTATCTCAAATTTGGCCTTGAGAGATATGACAACTCCTGGTATCACCGTTCCTTTCTCAAGGTGGTGTTGAGCATCACAGACATCTTGCAAAGAGATTGTCTCATTTGGTGAATAATGGCCGGAGGGGCAAAAGGACTGTACTTGCCCCTACTGCTGTCAGCATGCTCACTGTCTGAAATGGACCTGCAGGATGAGGGATAGAGACTGCCAAAGCCTGCCTAGACAGGATAAGACGGTCCTACCAAAAAATACCCTGCTTCTATGGAAACTTGTCAGATATCCTAGGCCAGTAGCCACAAGGATGGATGCTCCCGTTTTGCAGAGAAGTGGTGGATGACTGTCCAGGTAGTTAACTGACATTGTCTTCTCCTAAATTCTGGAAGTTACTTCATACTTCCAATTTTAGATATATATTTTCCTTCTCAGGTCTTGATGGTGTTGAAGATTAGATAGTTGAGGTTGTTATTACTTCACATTTCAGCAAAGACACTCAGGTGTTAGAACTCTATTGTTTAAGATAAACAGCCTTAAAGCAATCCCTGTGCATTTTCTCGTATCAACATTTTAGATATTAAATTGTACTTTGTGGTTGTTGTTTGTTAGCAGTAGTTTGACCTCACTTATGTTAGTACCTTTCTCTTTCCCAGACACTGTCTTATGATGA
This sequence comes from Sigmodon hispidus, assembly GCA_004025045.1. Taxonomy (NCBI): domain Eukaryota; kingdom Metazoa; phylum Chordata; class Mammalia; order Rodentia; family Cricetidae; genus Sigmodon; species Sigmodon hispidus. The sequence goes on along the minus strand of PVIH01027930.1, from coordinate 14,906 downwards.
TCCCTATAGTATGTAGTTTTATACCTAGTTTAGAACCTTCCTATTTAGACAAAACGGGGAGATGTAGCGGGAAATCAGGAACTATATATGTGAACGATCGCGTCATAGGACTAGAGACGAGCGGGGCGTGGTTAACTGAAAAGGATTCCAGAAGTAGACATTCCAGGGAGAGGACCAGGACAGGAAGTCGTCATTCTTTCGCGACAGTTCCACTACCGGGTGCGCAGTTTGGCCCAGCTGCATGGGAGTTCGGACGTACAGTGTGGGGATGAGGAATCTTCCTTAGAAAGGCTCCGGCGTGCTGCAACCTTATCCTGTCATCTTCTCTTAAAACCGACTCTGTTTTGTAAGCGATTTTCACAAAATAAACCCCGTTTAAAACATATCTCAGGGCGGGTTTTTACCGCGATAATCAGGTCATACTTGGAAAATCTATATTCCAAAACAAAAATGGAAAACATAGAAGAAATGAACAGCTTTTCAGACAGGTACCATATATCAATATTAAATGAATACCAGATTAATTACATAAACAGACCTATAACCCTAAAGGAAATTGAAGCTGTCATTAAAAGCCTCTCAAGCAATAAAAGCTCAGGTCCAGATGGTTTCAGTGCAGAATTCTACCAGACATTCAAAGAAGAATTACTACCATTACTCCTCAAACTATTTCACACAGAGAAACTGAAGGAATATTGCTAAATTCCTTTTATGAGGCCACAATTACCCTAATACCCAAGCCACTCAAAGACACAACAAAGAAGGAGAATTACAGACCAATATCCCTCATGAATATTGATGCTAAAATTCTCAACAAAATATTGGGACACCGTATACAACAATATATAAAAAATTTCATCCACCATGAACAAGTAGGCTTCATCCCAGAAATGCAGAGATGGTTCAACATACAAAAAAATCGTAAAAGTCATTCATCATATAAACAAACTAAAGGAACAAGACCACATAATCATATCCTTAGATGCTGAAAAAGCCTTTGACAAAATCCAACACTCATTTATGATAAAAGCCCCGGAGAGATGAGGAATACCAGGAAAATATTTCAATATAATAAAAGCGATCTACAAGAAGCTGACAGCCAACATCAAACTTAATGGAGAAAAACTCAAAGCAATCCCACTAAAATCAGGAACTAGACAAGGATGTCCTCTCTCCCCTTATCTATTCAATATAGGTCTTGAAGTTTTAGCTAAAGCAATAAGGAAACAAAAAGAGATTAAGGGGATACAAACTGGAAAAGAAGAAGTGAAGCCATCTCTATTTGCAGATGATATGATTGTATACATAAGTGACCCACAAAATTCTACCAGGGAACTTCTACAGCTGATAAACACCTTCAGCAATGTAGCTGGATACAAGATTAACTGAAAGAAATTAGTAGCCCCTCTATACACTAAAGGTAAAAGGGCTGAAATAAGGGAAACATCACCCTTTATAATAGCTGTAAATAGCATTAAATACCTTAGAGTAACTCTAACCAAAGAAGTAACAGATCTATTTGACAAAAACTTTAAACTATTGAAGAAAGAAATTGAAGAGGATATCAGAAAATGGAAAGATCTCCCATCTCCCATGTTCCTGTATTGGGAGGATCAACATAGGAAAAAATGGTAATTTTACCGAAGACAAACTACAGATTCAATGCATTGCCAACCAAAATTCCAACATAACATTTTACAGACCTTGAGAGAACAATACTCAACTTCAATTGGAATAACAGAAAAGCCAGGATTGCCAAAACAATTTTGCTAAACAAAAGAACCTCAGGAGGCATCACCATTCTAGACTTCAAGTTATACTATAGAGCTACAGTATTAAAAACAGCCTGTTACTGGCATAAAAACAGACTTGTGGATCAATGGAATCGAATTGAGGAAACAGGCATTAACCCAAAAAAACCTATGAACACCTGATCTTTGACAAAAAGGCCCAAAATATTCAATGGAAAAAAGATAGTATCTTTAACAAATGGTGTTGGCTGGTTGGTAATGTATAGAAAAATGCAAATAGATACAGACCTGTCACCCTGCACAAAACTCAATTCTAAGTGGATCAAAGACTTCAACATAAACCCAGCCACTCTGAACTTGATAGAAAAGAAAGTGGGAAATACCCTCCAATGAATTGGCACAGGTGACCACTTCCTAAATATAACACCTGTAACACAGACACTAAGAACAACAATCAATAAGTGGGACCTCCTGAAACTGAAAAACTTCTGTAAAGCCACAGACACTGTCAATAGGACAAAATGACAGCCTACACAATGGGAAAAGATTTTCACCAACCCTACAAGTGATAGAGGACTGATCTCGAAAATATATAAAGAACTAAAGAAACTAGAGCCCAAAACCTTGAATAACCCAATCAAAAAATGGAGTTCAGAACTAAAAAGGGAATTTTCAGCAGAAGGAATCTGAATGGCTGAAAGGCACTTGAAAAAGTGCTCAATATCTGTAGCCATCAGAGAAATGCAAATCAAAACAACTTTGAGATACCACCTAACACCTGTTAGATTGGCTAAGATAAAAGGCACAGAGGACAGCCTATGCTGGAGAGGATGCAGAGTAAGGGGAACACTCCTCCATTGTTGATGGGAGTGTAAGCTTGTTCAGCCACTCTGGAATGCAGTATGGTGGTTTCTCAGAAAACTGAGAATCAATCTCCCCAAGGACCCAGCAATACCACTTCTGGTTGTATATCCTAAAGATGCACATTCGCACTCTAAAGGCATTAGTTTAACTATGTTCATAGCAGCATTATTCGTAATAGCAAGAACCTGGAAACAACCTAGATGTCCCTCAACTGAAGAATGGATTAACAAACTGTGGTACATCTACTCAGTAGTAAGAAAAAACGATATCCTAAAATTTGCAGGCAAATGGATGGATTTGGAGAGTATCCTCCTGAAAGAGGTATCACAAACCCAGAAAGATAAGCAGGAGATGTACTCACTCACTAGTGGGCTCTAAACAAAAATCAAAAAGCAAATCATTTCCAAGCTGCAGTCCATAACCATTGAACATCTTGGGATCTGAAACACCTTGCACTGGCAACTTGGATCCCACTCCCTCTAGAGGAACACCTAACTCAGTCTTCATGTTGCGGGAAGGAATGTGGATCTGCCAGGAGTGGATGCTGAACTAAGATATACTGGGACCTTGGGACCTTCTGCCCTTGCTAGGGAGGAGATGGGGAGATGTGGAGAAGAGAGAGTGACTGGAGGGGGTGAGAGGGGGAAGGGATCTTGAACAAGGATATACACAGATAGAAAATGTGACTTTATTCATAATAAAAAAAAAAGAAAAGGAAAAAAAAACCAAAAACCAACCAAACAACAACAACAAAACTACCTAATGGTCATAAAATCCACACAGAGGAGCTGGTGCAGACCTCTGCATACAACCATGCTTGCCATTTCAGTCTCTGTGATCCCATGAGAGCCCTGCTTAGTTGAGTTGTGTTGGGAGCTGCCACACCTTAAAGATGGCGTTGGCTCCTGTTCCCTGCCTTCCTGATGGCGAATGCTTCTAGTAATAATTAACTCCATCCATGGGATGTGCTGAATTGACTAGCTCGCTTCCGTGTGCGTGGCCCTATGGTGAAGGCCCACGTGGCATTAGCTGAGTGAAGGACTTGAGCTTAAAACTGGCTGCACAGGTTGGGAGAGGAGGAAGAACTACTGCAAGGGGCTACTACTGCAAGAAGTATCTGTAACAATAAAGGACCTGGTCAATTACCACAGAAGAATCCTGGTGCTGTGTCTTTTCCTGCTGGACGGGATTGGGCGCGGCGCTGAGTTGGAGGAACATGTTCTCCTGGTGTCCTTTATCCCCCTGACTCCTACAATGTTTCCTCCTGCTCTTATGCAGAGTTACCAGTTCTCAAAGGGGTGGAACCCTGTGGAAACTTCAGTTTAGCCTCTCTCCAAATAATGTCTGGTAGTGGCTCTGCAGTTTCCATCTCCTGCCCAAGGAAGCCTCTGTAATGAAGACTGAACAAGACTCCCATTTATGAGTGTAGCAGAATATTACTACCAATCATGTCATTGATTTTTATTGATAAAGATTGCCTAATATGTACAGCAATATTCTGCACAAGTTGTCAAGTCACCGAAGAATAAATAGAAATTATCCCCAAATAGTAACTTTTTCATTGTCAATTAGAAACAACACATCAGCAGCTGAAGTCATGAGTCTTTAATTCAAACTTATCAGATAGAAACTTTTTCTAAAGAAACACAAAACAGAATGTGCACAGAGCTGTGAACTACCAGGAACTGTATTATAATGCAAAAAAAAGTACAGTCACCTCAGAAAACATTCCATGGGATGCTTTCTAACAAACACCATTTTATTTTTTACCAGTGAATCTGAACTACTGGGTTTCTTTCTCCATAAGCATCTCCATGGAGGAATCAGCTATAAATATTTACTTTTATTTAATTTGTCATTTTGAAGATAGTCTTTCTTTCCTTTTTAATTTTTATGATCATAATAAAAAACATAGCAACAACAAATTTCACTTCGCTGCTTATGGGGGACAGTATATTTGTTTACTCTCTATACTGTGTCTAGGAAATTAATTCACAGATTAACAGCCAAAACATAAGTGCAAATTCAAGCTATTTGCCTGCCTGGGGACATGAAATGAAAGAACATTGAATATCGAAACACCTACTAGTATCTAGAAACTTCTATTTCTTCTTCACAGACTGGTGATGCAGAAAGATTGGAGAAAAAGTAATGTTTGGGGGGAAAAGTGAAAATGTCCTTAAGGGATGGATGACAGATTCTGACAAGTCTGTCTAGGTAAGGTTTTCTAGTGCTTCCTCCTGTGCTAAATTAATCCACCTAAGTTGGTGGCACTCCCAGGGAGAGGGAGGGCTTCACATGCTTCTTTTGGAAAACCTGTTTTTGTCTATCAGGGCAAGATTTTTGTGCTTTAAGAGAAAGGTTTTGTCGTTGTTGTTATTGTTTTTTTTTTTTTTTTTTTTTTTTGCACTTTTAGTTCAGAAGAAGCAGAAATCAAAGTACCCTGGTGGGCTCCTGTTTTCTGAACTCCATCACTTTTATTGTACTTATTACCCTCTGGTATTTTAAATTATCCATTGTGATGTATAACCATTGTTACTATTTCCCAAAAATATTTTTATCTATAAACTCATCAAACGGTAACTTTTTTCCCTTCCCTGACCTGACCTTGACTATTTTAAGAAGACAATGTTTAGAATTATATCTTTCTCTTTGTGTCTGATTTCTGTCATTTTGTATTTGATACATTTTAATGTGTATAAGAAGTTGACATACTTCAATGCTTCATTTACTAAATTGTACATTTTTCTACCTGCTAATCACTTTATGGATTTCTAAGTTGTGTTCATCTCTATGTTCTATGTATACCTTCAACAAAACCTACAAAGAGCAACAATAGTCTGCTAGGAATTTCCGTAATTTTTGTTTTTCAGGGACTTAAGCAGAATAAAGATACAAGTGTACTAATAAGAAAACCACAGTACCTAACACTGTCAAACATTAAATATATAATTTGGCATCTAATAAAAGAGTACAGCTTTGCAAAGAAGAAAAAAATATGACTCATCACTAAGGGGAAAATCAGTCACTAGGAAGCAACCTATTTCTGACAAAATGGCTGACATTGACAGTAAACAGTTTAACTGCAGCACATACCTTAACAGGTTGGGAGAAATGAGGAGACATGCAAAGTTCCCAATCAAGATTCTAGAAGTAAAAATTGTTGTGTCTGTGATGAGAAAGATCTGACTGTAGTAACAGTAGATTGGATGCTCCAGAAGGGAGAATTAATGAATTTGAAGATGATATTTGTAAGGAAACACAGAGAAAATGAGAACAAGGTGTAAGTGAGCTGAGGACACACTCATGGCAATGGAGGATTCCAAGGTAAAAGTTTAAGTTGTAAATTTCTTCAAAAGCAAGCTAGCTGTCTGTACCAATGACTCCAGTATTCTACCCTTCTCAGCTTTCTCTTCCTTAGACTCATTTATTTTCCATCTAGTCAAGAGGATCTAAGTCAGGCCTTCTTGGTATTTCTTTTGACCAAAGACTGTTTCCTCCAGTCCAGCCTCTTCCTAGGGCAGCAGGCATTTAATGACCAGTGTAGGTCTCCCTACCACACTCTGATAACATTTAAATTTATGTTTTGGATTGTGATTTCCTTTGCTTTGTGGTCCTTTGTTTCCTGGGGTCTTTTTCCTTCTTCTTCTTTTTGAATGTCTCTCTCACTACCATGGGCAAAATTTGAGATTTTGGTAACTAATGTTACAGAGAACAACTTTATAATGCTTTCTGGCCCGCCACAGTACCTCATTTTGAATGCTCCAAACCTCTACCACAGCCAGTAGGGATACAGCCCTGTAAGTGCCCACCTGGTCACTAGAGGGCACTGCACGTCCACATAGTAAGCTACTGGCATCTCTTCAGAAGGTAGATGCAGGCAGAACTCTGGTATGGAGCCTACAGAAAGGTATCTGATGTGTAACCAGAAACAGTGCAGGCTCATGAGGGACAGGGTGAGGGACAGGTGGTCAGTCATCTTTGCACATACACTGGATATCACCACAGCAAGCCATGAACTGTAGCCTTCACAATACAAAAACCATAGAAATATGAGAAGATGAGAAAGCTACTGACCAAGAGGAAATCATGAAAAGGACTTCCCCAAGCCAACCATATTTATTCAGCCATCTCCCTTTCACTAAGCAGGCTGAGCATAAATGGGGAAGGGCAGAGACAGCAGATTATGCCCAAGGCTACAGACAGCCTATGGGAGCCAACAAGATTACTGACCTCAGAACCTGACATCACAGGCAATGAGATGAAAGGAGGAGCTGACTCCTGCTCTCACCAAGGAGACCAGCATCCTAAGTAGGAGGATGTGTGACACTGTCCTCCCTGGCTCTGCCTGGAGCCCCATCCTGCTCTGCTGTGTCATTGTCTTTCTCCTGGGAACAGGTAAGTCCTGAGCTCTGGTGGGACTGCTCCGAAGCTTCTTTCCTGCTGCTGCTGCATGGATCTAGATGCTCACTCCTGTCTCCTCTCTCCCCAGGCTCAGCAAATCCTGGGGTCATCCAGTCTCCAAGACATATAATCAAAGCAAATGGAGAAAGGTCAATTCTGAAATGTATTCCTATCTCTGGACATAACACTGTGAGCTGGTACCAACAGCCTCCAGGGCAGGAACTGAGGTTCCTCATTCAGCATTATGAACAAATGGAGAATGAGAAAGGAAACATGCCCACCCGATTCTCAGTTCATCAGTTCAGTGACTACCACTCTGAGATGAACATGAGTGCCCTGCAGCTGGAGGACTCTGCTGTGTACTTCTGTGCCAGCTCTCCACAGCGTTACACAGGGACTGGCTCTCTGTCTCTTAACTTTCCTACTTTTGCTGGCGATGTAGTAAAGCAGGATGGGGAGATGCTGCCCAGCTGCCCCAGCCAAGGCCCAGAAATGCTCCTAGATAATAACTAACCCCCCCACACTGAGCTCACACTAGTACCTTTAAGCAGTAGATGCACCTCAATACTCCAGATGTTCTCACATGCCTTTCAGTACCTTCCAGCTGCAGCCAGTGTTAGAAAACCCTGCTCTGTGCAGGGATTTGGTCAAGCACAATATGTTTTAAGACAAGAGAAGACAGTAACATATCCATTTTGTAGATGAAGCTTCCTATACATCAATAGGAATGAGTAGCTTATGTAATTTCCCAACTTTTTATGTTTAAGAATAACGACACACAAGGATTGACCTGTTTTTTTTTTTTTTGTTTTTTTTTTTGTTTTTTTTTTTTGACTTCTAAGTCAAAGTTCTCAGTTTCTATGTTGTTTTTCTAGTTTGGGTTAAAAATGTCGCAACTCCCTGTCTTTTATATTAGAACAGCAGCTGTGGTTTGTGTGTCTTTGTCTGAATAGGAGTGTGCGGCAGGCTATAGATGTATAATATTAAACTAGGTAATATGTGTATTGTCATAATTTCAAGAAGGGAGTTATACTTTCAACAACAGAAAATTTATTATTCAACAATCAATTTAAAAGGAATATAAAGTAGATATTTAAGAGAGATGCCTCTCTCTCCAGTGAAATCAGAGTATTGTTCAGAAGACTATAATTACTGGTAGATCAAACCTTATTTTGGAAGTGAGCCTAAAAGCCATGAAATTTCATGTTCCCCTCTCCAAACATCTCAATCTAAAAAAAAAAAAAAATGACTCTTTCTTGAACAGAATCAACGATGTGCAATGCCCCTGCTTTGTTGGTGGCTCTTGGTCTCTGCACCTTCCAAGTTGTGGGTCTAGATGAGAATATCCTTTCTAGGATGGCCAGATTCTGTCCCCAGTTTCATCATTTAAATGCTGTGCTGATCTCCTTTGTCTGTGTTTACACTTTTCAGTCCTTCCTCATCAGGGTAGGATTATAGCAAGTATCCATCAAGATCTTATCAGGATTGCGGCCACAGAAAGGTTGTTTCATACTTTGATAATATCTGTGTAGGCTGTAACTAAGATAAGCTTAACAGGAAATAACTTAAACTGCCTTTGAGTGGAGGCATGCATTTCATGTTAGCAAATTTATGACACAAGCTATTGAATGAAATAGTTACACATCCCTGGGAACCTAGGCAAGCCAGACCAGCCTATTATGAGGCAAATAGCTTACCTACACTGCTGAAGATTTATTTAAAATTTTAAAAAAGAAGAAGTTTAAATCTCAGCTTTAAATTTGTGTATACCCACTCCAAATAGTGTGGTATAATTCAACTATGCAATTATAATCGGAAATTGACTTGCTTCTTGAAGAAGGGGTATGGCCTGGTAACTGTGTAGTTCAAGCATTGGTTGGAGACAGTGACATCACCAAGGCACTGGGAGCCCAGCTCTGGTTTCCACAAACAGGGCTGGAAGACTTCAGATCTTGGCTTGCTCCTGAGATGGGCTTCAGGCTCTACTGTGTGATCTTGAGTCTCCTGTGGGCAAGTGAGTGCTGGTCAGGCCAGAGGTGTGCTTCCCTCAGCAGAATTCCCAAGGCTTTCAGCTAAGGTGACATCATCAGGCTCTGTGCTTCTCTATTTCAGGACATGTGGAGGCTGAAGTCACCCAAGACCCAAGAAGCAAGGTGACAGTCTCAGGAGGAAAGGTGACACTGAGCTGTCACCAGACTAACGGTCACAACAATATGTACTGGTATCGGCAGGACGTGGGACATGGACTGAGGCTGATCCTTTACTCATATGATGTGAACAGCACTGAGAAAGGAGATGCTCCTGATGGGTACAAGGTCAACAGACCAAAAAAAGAAAACTTCTCCCTCATTCTGGAGATGGCCTCCTCCTCTCAGACAGCTGTGTACTTCTGTGCCAGCAGTGATGCACAGCAGTGTGTGGCTGCCTCCCCTCTGCACATAAAGTGACTTAGGAAGTCAAATTGTCTGTGTGTCCCAGGAAGTCCTTGCCTCTGTAAGTGTCTCTGAGATTTAACACACTAGGAACATTTCAGCATGGGTCTCAGCCTGATTTGAGGTCCATTCTAACACCTTCACATGGCTGCTTGTCTCATCTTCACCCCTTGTTTCTGCAGTCAGGTTCAAAAATGAATGTTTCTGTTTTGTTTTGTTGCTTTTTGGCAGTTAATCTGTGTCACAGTGCTGACTATCCTGAAACTCACTTTGTAATCCAGGCTGGATAAAAACTCTCAGGGATCTGTGTGCTAGGATTAATGGCTTGTGGAACCAGTACTACAGGCAGCTAAAAATGAATCATTAGTTGAAGTTTCTTGTGACCTGTTTGATAAGGTCATAACCACCATCTTTGTCTCTTTGGCCTTCAGTGAATTTTTCAGTGACTGTACCTGAGTGACAAACAGGATCCTGTTCCGGGCTGTGTTTACTCTTAGGTCAGTAATCCTTTTGCTCTATAGGACAGTAGTCTAGTGGGTTTTCTGTCATTTTTTTTCACTCATCTCTATCACCAGTCATTAAAAGCCTCTTCAGGTTTTTTCTCTCCAGCTAAACTACATTGCATTACTTCTTTACATGTGTTGTGCCGTTTTCTCTTCTGGAGATATTTTCCTAGGAAATATTTCTCCTGAAGACACACCTTTATCTTTTGTTCTGGATCTCTTCTTCCCATAAAAATCTATATCAGGTTAGGTTATTTTTCTTTCTTTTTTTCCTTATTTATTTTCTCATTTTTTATTATTAATAAAGTCTCATTTTTTTATCCATGTACCCTTTGTTTAAATGTCCTTCCCCTTGCGCCCCTACAAGTCACTCTTCTCCCCATCTCCTTATCTCCTTCCCAGCAAGGACAGGAGGTCTCAAGGTCCCAAGGTGGCTTAGTTCAGCATCCACTCCAGGCAAATCCACTTTCTTCAGCCCCACATCAAGACTGGCTCAAACGTTCCTCTGGAGGGAATGGGCTCCAAAGTGCCAGTTCAAGGTGCTTCAGATCCCAAGTTGTTGAGTGTTTGTGGTTTGCAGCTTGGACATGCTTTGCTTTTTGTTTAAAGTCCACTAATGAGTGAATACATCACCTGCTTATCTTTCAGGGACTGTGAAACCTCGCTCATGAGGATATTCTCCATATCCATCTATTTGCCTGCAAATTATAGAATATCATTGTTTCTTACTGCTGAGTAGTACTCCATATGTTACTGTACCACAGCTTGTTAATCCATTCCTCAGTTGAGGGGCAACTAGGTTGTTTCTAGGTTCCTTTTCTCTTTTCTTTTTTTTCCTCTTTCTTTTTTTTAAATTATGAATAAAGTCACATTTTATATCTGTGTATATCCTTATTCAAGGTCTCTTCCCCCTCCCACCCCCTCCAGTCACTCTCTCTTCTCCACATCTTTCCATTTCCTCCCCAGCATGGGCAGGAGGTCCCAAGGTCCCAACCTTTTTAAGATTTTTATTTAATTACATTATTTTTTTCTGTAATTCTCTAGATCCTCACATGTAGTGCAATGCTGGCTTTATGTAGGGAAGTTTCTAGTGATCTTGACCTATCCTAATGACATCAGAAGAACCCACCCCTGCTGGGGTATGGCCAGGTGGAATAGAGCCTGGGAAGATGGACCAGATGGCCTGTTTATTCCCCATCTGTCTGGGAGGAAGCTGAACATCCCTATGCAGAGTTCCAAATCTCTTAGAATCACTCTTTGTACTTGTAAGTCTTTTCTCTTCCCCTAATAAATATTAACCTTCATATAGTGTATCATATTTGAATAATTTCAGTGGTACTCACATGATTTTCTCCTCTTTCAAATCCATGGTTTCTTAGTCTTTAATTATGATTATTTAGGGTTTGTTTTTTGTGGGTTGTGTGAATAAATAAATTAATTCAACCTGCTGAATCTACTTCGTGTTACTTATATGAATATTTTATTAATGTCTGCTTGTGTTTAGTTAACCATGTGGGAGATTGTAGTAGTTTGAGTGTAATTAATTTCCCCCATAAGCTCATAGAAAGTGATATTATTAGGAGCTGTGGCTTTGTTGAAGTAGGTGTAGCATTATGGGAAAAAGTGTTTCAATATGGGGGTACGCTTTGATAACTCCATTGCTCAAACTTTACTTAGCGTGACCATCAGGTCACTTCCTGCTGTCTTTACATCAGTATGTAGCAAGCACCGTGTCTGCCTGCATGCTGCCTTGTTATGCCATGATGAGGATGGACTAAACCTCTGAAAATGTAAGGCACCCCAATTAAATGGTTTTTCTTTGTAATAGTTCTTGTGTTCATGGTGTTGACTCAGCAATAGAAAGACCTAACTAAGACAAAGGTTCCTATTAGCAGTAGAACATTGCTGGGAAAGGCATGACAAAGCTTTTGTTTGAAGGAATATGAACAGTGAGGCTGTGGATTAGAAAAGTAGTTTAATGCTTTAAGTGCTGCTTAATGGGCCATACGCATAGGAATGTGGGAAAAAAATGGTGCTAAGAGTGATTTGAACTGTGGGGGGTTGGCTCAAGAGGTTTCAGCTGAGAAGGGTTTTAATATATTGCCTACATATGGGTTTTGTGATGTTTTGGTGAAGAATGTGGCTGATTTTCCCTTTGTCAAAAGAGTCTACCTGAAGATAATGTGAAGAGATTTTGGATTAATTTCTTTCTTTTTTTTTTTTTTTTTTTCCATTTTTTTCCTCCCTCCCTTAGCAGGTTTTTTTTTTTTTTTTTTTTTTTTTTTTTTTTTTTTTTTTTTTTTTTTTTTTTTTTTTTTTTTTTTTTTTTTTTTTTTTTTTTTTTTTTTTTTTTTTTTTTTTTTTTTTTTTTTTTTATTCTGAACAAAGAAGTCATGCTTTCTATCCCTGTATATCATTATTCAAGATCCCTTCCCCCTCCCACCACATCAGATCATTTTTTCTTCTCCACAACTCTCCATCCCCTCCCTGGGGAAGCAGCAGACGACCCACTGACCCAATATTGCTTAGTTCAGTCTCCATCCTGGCAGATCCAGTTTTCTTCCCCCTCCCTCAAGAGTGAGTCAGGAGTTCTTTTTAGGTGGAGTGGGATCCGAAGAGTCAGTCCAGGGTGTTTCTGATCCCAAGCTGTTCAGTGGTTGTGGTTTGCAGCTTGGGCATGCTTGGCTTTTTTCTCCTTTGTTTGTTTAGAGACCACTAATGAGTGAGTACATCCCCTGCTTATCTTTCTGAGTTTGTGATACCTCGCTCAGGAGGATATTCTGCAAATCCATCCATTTGCCTGCAAATTTTAGGATATCATTTTTTTCTTACTGAATGAGTAGTACTCCATTGTGTAGATGTACCACAGTTTGTTAATCCATTCTTCAGTTGAGGGACATCTAGGTTGTTTCCAGGTTCTTGCTATTACAAATAATGCTGCTATGAACATAGTTGAGCTAATGCCTTTGGAGTATGCAGTTGTGGTGGCGCATGCCGGTAGGATTTGCTGAAGGAGGCAGAGGCAGGAGGATCACAAGATTTGGATTAATTTCTTTGGCAGTAGAAATATCAACACAACACATAGATTCTGTGCTGTGGTTATTAATGCTAAGTCTATTGAAGATCTGTGATAAATAGAAGCAAGCTGATCAAGAAAAAATATAAAATGTAATATTTGAGGAGAAAAGAAGTATAAAGAAGTGGAATGGAAGTCCTGTGGTCAAGGAGATAAACAGATTAAGAAATGGAATATAGGAAATGATGACCTCAGGGCAAGATACTATCTAGATAAATTTCAACTTGTGAAAAGAAATTAAAGAAAATCTTGGAGCCTTGTGTGGTGGTACACTAAAATGTTGTTGAAATACAATCAAAATACAGAGGCTTGTGGATCTCTGAGTTTGAGAACAGCATGGTCTGTAAACCAGGTTTCATAAAAGCCAAGCATAAAGTTGGTTAATATGTAAGTGAATGAGAAGGCCATGTTCTAGTCCCAGTAAATAGCAGAACTTGGCAGCTGCAGTCACATGATTCTGGCTTTAAGGATATCAGAAATGGGTTATGGAATTTGCCTCAATGACTAAAGCAAGCTACTGTGGCCAGGCATGTGTCAGGAGTGTCCCTAAATGGAGGCCAAAAAGCCCATCTTGTGAAGATGTGAAGTTGAAGCCTGAATTTTCTTGGAGAACCCAAGATGTTGGAGATGCCAGAGCCATGGGGAAAGCTGTTGAGGAAAGCTGCTAACAGAGAGTAGAAACATCACCCACAAAAAGTTTGTTATATTCAACAAAAATAAAATAAATTGGAATCTGAAGCGTGTACTGAGGTCAGATACATAGATGCAGATTTTGGAGTTTGAACAGCTGATTTTCAGTGTTGGGTGAGTCCAGTATTTCCCCACTATGCTTCTTTCCCTATAATTTGAAATGGTAATGTATATCCTGTCATTATGGGATGGAAGTATGTGATTTGTTTTTTTGATTTTGATTTTATAGGGGACTACAGTTAAGAGACTACATGAATCTCAGGTGACACTTTGAACTTCAGACTTTTAAACATTGCTGAGACTGTGATAGACTATAGGGACTTTTGAAGTTGGAGTAAATACACTTTGCATTATGATATTGTTACATGCTTATGGGGGCCAAGGAGTAGAATGTATTAATTTGAATGTAATTGGCCCCCATATGCTCATAGAGAGTGACATTAAGTTTTGAAGGGGTGAGCTTGTTGTAGCAGGTGTGGCCTTATTGGAGAGCATGTGTCACTGTGGGGTTGGCTTTAAAGTCTCCTTTGCTCAAGCTTTACTCAGTGTGATGCTCAGTCCATTTCATATTGCCTTTGGATCAAGATGTAGCCAACACTGCTTATATGTCAGCATTTTGTACCACAATGATACTGGACTAAATCTCTGAAAATTTAAGCCAACTGTATTAAAATTTTCTCCTTTATAAGAGTTGGCATGGTTTTTGTATCTCTTTACAGCAATAGAAAACTTACCTGTTATAGGATTTATCCTGGGGAAGATAAACTCCCTCTCTCAGTAGTTTTAATTTACCAAAAATACTGGAGGAATTACCATGTCAGTTTTCAAGACCTATTACCCTTTACCCATATCTTGATAAATTTACAAAAATATAAGTATCATAATCTCTTGTTGTAATGTGTCACTAACTTGGCTCAGTGGGTGGCTAGTGGGTAGACAATTGCAGGAAGCTGCTCATGCCTCACTGTTTTACAAAGAATGGGCAATGAACCTGGGTCAGCATTGAGTTTGCAGATTGCTGTCATAGTCGCCTTTATGGCATCATGACAGGTCTCAGAAAATAAAGGAAGAAAATATAATTTAGATTTTGACTCAGTGTTTCAAGGGGTTTGGTCTATGATTAATTAGACCTGTTGTTTGGGCCTGCTGTATGGCAGAAAGTATATGTTAGAGCTGAGTTACCCAT
>PVIH01027929.1:0-16058 GCA_004025045.1 Sigmodon hispidus | reverse complement strand
TCATCATAATGCCCCATTGCCACATCATAATGCCCCACTGTGACATCATAATGTCGCACTGTCACATCACAATGTCCCAAGATCACATGATAATGCTCCACTGTCACATCAAAATGCTCCACTGTTACATCATAATGTCCCTGTGTCACATCGTAAGCCCCACTATTACATCATAATGTTCCACTGTCATATCATAATTCCCCATTGTCACATCATAATGCCCCACTCTTACATCATAATGCCCCACTGTCACATCATAATGCCCCACATTACATCATAATGCTCCCCTGTTACATTATAGTGGCCCATTTTCACATCATGATGCCCCATTGTCACATCCTAATGCCCCACTGTTTCATCATAATGCCCCAAAGTCACAATATAATGCCCTACTCTTACATCATAATGCTCCACTGTTACATCATAATGCCCCATTGTCTCATCATAATGCCCCACTGTCACATCATAATGCCTCACTCTTACATCATAATGTCCCACTGTCACATAATAATGCCGCACTGTTACATCATAATGTCCCACTGTCAAATCATAATGCTCCACTGTTACAACATAATGTCCCAGTGTAATATCATAATGCTCCACTGTTACATCATAATGTTCCACTGTCACTTAATAATGCCCAATTGTCACATCATAATGCCCTACTTTCACATCATAATGGCCCACAGTTACATCATAATGTCCAACGGTCACATCATAATGCTCCACTGTTACATCATAATGTCCCAGTGTCACATCATCAGCTCCACTATTACATCATAATGTTCCACTGTCACATCATAATGGCTCATTGTCACATCATAATGCCCCACTCTTACATCATAATGTTGCTCTGTCACATCATAATGCTCCATTGTCTCATCATAATGCCCTACTATCACATCATAATGCCACACTGTTACATCATAATGTCCCACGGTCACATCATAATGCTCCACTGTCACTTCATAATGCTCCACTGTTACATCATAATGTCCCAGTATCACATCATAAGCTCCACTATTACATCATAATGTTCCATTGTCACATCATAATGTCCCCTTGTCATATCATAATGCCCCAGTCTTACATCATAATATCCCACTGTCTCATCATAATGCCCCATTGTCTCATCATATTGCCCCACTGTCACATCATAATACCCCACTGTCACATCATAATGCTGCACTGTTACATCATAAAGTCCCAGTGTCACACCATAAGCTCCACTATTACATCATAATGCCACACTCTTACATAATAATGTCCCACTGTCACATCATAATGCTCCACTGTTACATCATATTCTCCCAGTGTCACATCATAAGCTCCTCTATTACATCATAACGTTCCACTGTCACATCATAATACCCCATTGTCACATCATAATGCCCATTCTTACATCATAATGTACCACTGTCACATCATAATGCCCCATTGTCTCATCATAATATCCCACTGTCACATCATAATGCCGCACACTTACATCATAATGTCCCACTATCACATCATAATTCCCCATTGTCTCATCCCAATGCCCCATTGTCACATCATAATGCACCACGGTGACATCATAATGTCCCACTGTCACATCATAATGTCCCATGGTCACATCATAATGCTCCACTGTCACATCATAATGCTCCACTGTTACATCATAATGTCCCGGTGTCACATCATATACCCCACTATTACATCATAATGTTCCACTATTACATCATAATTCCCCATTGTCACATCATAATGCCCCACTCTTACATCATAATATACCACTGTCACATCATAATGCCCCATTGTCTCATTATAATGCCCTACTGTAACATCATAATGCCCTTCTGATACATCATAATGCTCCACTGTTACATCATAATGTCCCATTGTAACATCATAATGCCCCATTGTCACATCATAAACCACACTGTTACATCATAATATCCCACGGTCCCATCATAATGCTCCAATGTCACATCATAATGCTCCACTGTTACATCATAATTCCCCACTGTCACATCATAATGTCCCACTCCTACATCATAATGTCCCACTGTTACATCATAATGCCCCATTGTCTCTTCATAATGCCCCATTGTCATACCATAATGCCCTACTATCATATCATAATGCCCCACTGTTATATCATAATGTCCCACGGTGACATCATAAGGCTCCACTGTTACATCATAATGCCCCACTGTAACATCATAATGTCCCACGGTCACATCATAATGCTCCACTGTTACATCGTAATGTCCCACTGTCACATCATAATGCCCCACTGTAACATCATAATGTCCCACGGTAACATCATAATGCTCCACTGTCACTTGATAATGCTCCTTTGTTACATCATAATGTCCCACTGATACATCATAATATCCCACTGTCACATCATAATGCCCCATTGACTCATCATAATGCCCCACTGTCACATCATAATGCCCCACTCTTACATCATAATGTCCCACTGTCACATCATAATGCCCCATTGTCTCATCATAATGCCCCATTGTCACATCATAATACCCCACTGATACATCATAATATCCCACTGTCACATCATTCTGCCCCATTGACTCATCATAATGCCCCACTGTCACATCATAATGCCGCACTCTTACATCATAATGTCCCATTGTCACATCATAATGCCCCATTGTCTCATCATAATGTCCCATTGTCACATCATAATGCCCCACTGTTACATCATAATGTCCCACTGTCACATCATAATGCCCCACTGTTACATCATAATGTCCCACTGTCACATCATAATGCTCCACTGTTACATTATAATGTCCCTTGTCAAAACATAATGCTCCACTGTTACATTATAATGTTCCTCTGTCACTTAATAATGCCACATTGTCTCATCATAATGCCCACTGTTACATCATAATGTCCCACTGTCACATGATAATACTCCAAGGTTACATCATAATGTTCCACTGTCACATCATAGTGCCCCAATGTCACATCATAATGACCTACTGTTACAACATAATATCCAATGTTCACATCATAATGAACCACTGTTACATAATGATGCCCCACTGTTACATCATATTGCCCCACTGTTACATAATAATGTCCCACTGTCACATCTTAATTACCCATTGTCACATCATAATGTTCCCCTATTACACCATAATGTCCAACTGACACATCATAATGCCCCATTGTCTCATCATAATGCCCCACAGTCATATCATAATGCCCCAACATTACATCATAAGGTCCCACTGTCACATCATAATGTCCCATTGTCTCATCATAATGCCCCATTTTCACATCATAATGCCCCAATGTTACATCATAATGTCCCAGTGTCACATCATAATGTCCCACTGTTAGATCATAATGTCCCAGTGTCACATCATAATCCTCCAAGGTTACATCATAATGCCCCACTGTCACATCATAATGCCCCAATCTTACATCATAATGCTCCCCTGTTACATCATAATGTCCCTGTGTCACATCATAAACCCCACTATTACATCATAATGTCCCACTGCCACATCACAATGTCCCATGGTCACATCATAATGCCCCACTGTTACATCATAATGTCCAACGGTCACATAAAAATGCTCCACTGTCACATCATAATGCTCCACTGTTACATCATAATGTCCCAGTGTCACATCATAAGCTCCACTATTACATCAAAATGTTCCACTGTCACATCTTAATACCCCATTGTCACATCATAATGCCCCACTCTTACATCATAATGTACCACTATCACATCATAATGCCCCACTGTCACAACCTAAGGCCCCATTGTCTCATCATAATGCCCCATTTTCACATCATAATGCCCCACTGTGACATCATAATGTCCCACTGTCACATCACAATGTCCCATGGTCACATGATAATGCTCCACTGTCACATCAAAATGCCCCACTCTTACATCATAATGTACCTGTGTCACATCGTAAGCCCCACTATTACATTATAATGTTCCACTGTCACATCATAATTTCCCATTGTCACATCATAATGCCCCACTCTTACATCAAAATGTACCACTGTCACAACATAATGCCCCATTGTCTCATCATAATGACCCACTGTCACATCATAAAGCCCTACTGATACATCATAATGCTCCACTGTTACATGATAATGCTGCACTATTACATCATAATGTCCCAGTGTCACATCATAAGCTCCACTATTACATCATAATGTTCCACTGTCACACCATAATGCCCCATGGTCACATCATAATGCCCCACTCTTACATCATAATGTCGCACTGTCACATCACAATGTCCCATTGTATCATCATAATGCCCCGCTGTCACATCATAATGCCCCACTCTTACATCATAATGTCCCATTGTCACATCATAATGCCCCATTGTCTCATCATAATGCCCCACTGTAACATCATAATGCCCCACTCTTACATCATAATGGACCACTGTCACATCATAATGCCCTACTGTTACATCAAAATGCTCCACTGTTACATCATAATGTCCCATTGTCACAGCATAATGCCCCATTGTCACATCATAATGCCCCACTGTGACATCATAATGTCCCACTGTCACATCTCAATGTCCCATGGTCACATCATAATGCTCCATTGTCACATCATAATGCTCCACTGTTACATCATAATGTCCCTGTGTCACATAATAAGCCCAAATATTACATT
Organism: Sigmodon hispidus; assembly: GCA_004025045.1. NCBI lineage: Eukaryota > Metazoa > Chordata > Mammalia > Rodentia > Cricetidae > Sigmodon > Sigmodon hispidus. Next base: position 11,386 of record PVIH01027929.1, on the reverse strand, counting down.
ATAATGTTCCACTGTCATATCATAATTCCCCATTGTCTCATCAGAATGCCCCACTGTCACATCATTATGCCCTACTGATACATCATATTGCTCCACTGTTACATCAAAATGTCCCATTGTAACATCATAATGCCCCATTGTCACATCATAATGACCCACTGTTACATAATTATGTCCCACGGTCACATCATAATGCTCCACTGTCACATCATGATGCTCCACTTTTACATCATAATGTGCCAGTGTCACATCATAACCTCCACCATTACATCATAATGTTCCACTGTCACACCATAATGACCCATTGTCTCATCATAATGCCCCACTGTCACATCATAATGCCTCACATTTACATCAAAATATCCCACTGTCACATCATCATGCTCCACTCTCACATCATAATGCCCCACTCTTACATCATAATGCCCCACTGTCACATCATAATGCCCAACTCTTACATCATAATGTCCCACGGTCACATCATAATGTTCCACTGTAATCATAATGCTCCACTGTTAATTCATAATGTCCCAGTGTCACATCAAAAGCTCCACTATTATATCATAATGTTCCACTGTCACATCATAATTCCCCATTGTCTCATCATAATGCCCCACTCTTACATCATAATGTACCACTGTTACATCATAATGCCCGACTTTTACATCATAATGTCCCACTATCACATCATCATGCACTACTGTTACATCATAGTGCTCCACTGTTAAATCATAATGTCCCAGTGTCACATCATAAGCTCCACTATTACATCATAATGTTCCACTGTCACAGCATAATGCTCCATTGTCACATCATAATGCCCCACTCTTATATCATAATGTCCCACTGTCACATCATAATGCCCCACTGTTACATCATAATGTCCCACTCTCACATCATAATGCCCCATTGTCTCATCATAATGCCCCACTTTTACATCATAATGTCCCACTATCACATCATCATGCACTACTGTTACATCATAGTGCTCCACTGTTTAATCATAATGTCCCAGTGTCACATCATAAGCTCCACTATTACATCATAATGTTCCACTGTCACATCATAATGCCCCATTACTCATCATAATGGCCCAGTCTTACATCATAATGTACCACTGTAACATCATAATGCCCCATTGTCTCATCATAATGCCCCACTTTTACATCATAATGCCCCACTGTCACTTCATTTTGCCCCACTCTTACATCATAATGTCCCACTCTCACATCATAATACCCCATTGTCACATCATAATGCCCCACTATTTCATCATAATGCCCCACTGTCACATGATAATGCCCTACTGTTACATCATAATGCTCCACTGTCACATCAAAATGCGCCATTGTCACATCATAATGCCCCACTCTTACCTCATAATGTCCCACGGTCACATCATAATGTTCCACTGTAATCATAATGCTCCACTGTTAATTCATAATGTCCCAGTGTCACATCAAAAGCTCCACTATTACATCATAATGCTTCACTGTCACATCATAATGCCCCATTGTCTCATCATAATGCCCCACTTTACATCATAATGTACCACTGTAACATCATAATGCCCCATTGTCTCATCATAATACCCCACTTTTACATCATAATGCCCCACTGTCACTTCATTATGCCCCACCTTACATCATAATATCCCACTCTCACATCATAATGCCCCATTGTCACATCATAATGCCCCACTATTTCATCATAATGCCCCACTGTCACATGATAATGCCCTACTGTTACATCATAATGCTCCAGTGTCACATCATAATGCCCCATTGTCACATCATAATACCCCACTCCTACATCATAATGTACCACTGTCACATTATAATGCCCCATTGTCTCATCATAATGCCCCACTGAAACATCATAATGCCCCACTCATACATCATAATGCTCCCCTGTTACAACATAGTGGCCCATTGTCACATCATAATGCCCCATTATCACATCATAATGCAAAACAGTTTCATCATAATGCCCCACTTTCACAATATAATGCCCTACTGTTACATCATAATGCTCCACTGTTACATCATAATGCCCCATTGTCTCATCATAATGCCCCACTGTCACATCATAATGCACTACTGTTACATCATAATGTCCCTCTCTCACATCATAATGCCCCATTGTCTCATTGTAATGCCCCATTATCTCATCATAATGCCCCACTGTAACATCATAATGCCCCACTCTTACATCATAATGCTCCCCTGTTACATCATAGTGTCAAATTGTCACATCATAATGACCCATTGTCACATCATAATGCCCCACAGTTTCATCATATTGCCCCACTGTCACAATATAATGCCCTACTGTTACATCATAATGCTCCACTGTTACATCATAATGCCCCATTGTCACATCATAATGCCCCACTGTCACATCATAATTCCCCACTCTAACATCATAATGTCCCACTCTCACAGCATAATGCCCCATTGTCTCATCATAATACCCTATTGTCTCATCATAATGCCCCATTGTCACATCATAATGCCCCATTCTTACATCATAATGCTCCACTGTTACATCATAATATCCCATTGTCACATCATAATGCCCCATTGTCACATCATAATGCCCCACTGTTACATCATAATGTCCCACTGTCACATAATAATGCCGCACTGTTACATCATAATGTCCCACTGTCACATCATAATGCTCTACTGTTAGATCATAATGTCTCATTGTCACATCATAATGCCCCATTGTCACATCATAATGCTCCACTGTTACAACATAATGTCCCAGTATCACATCATAAGCTCCACTATTTCAACATAATGTTCCACTGTCACATCATAATACCCCATTGTCACATCATGATGCCCCACTGTCATATCATAATGCCACACTCTTACATAATAATGTCCGACTGTCACATCATAATGCCCCATTGTCTCATCATAATGCCCCATTGACACATCATAATGCCCCACTATTATACCATAATGTCCCACTGTCACATCATAATGCCCCACTGTTACATCATAATGTACCACTGTAACATCATAATGCTCCACTGTTACATCATAATGTCCCAGTGACACATCATAATGCTCCACTGTTACATCATAATGTTCCTCTGTCACATAATAATGCCCCATTGTCTCATCTTAATGCCCACTCTTACATCATAATGTCCCACTGTCACAACATAATGCTCCAAGGTTACATGATAATGTTCCACTCTCAAATCATAATGCCCCAATGTCACATCATAATGCCCTACTGTTACACCATAATATCCAAAGTTCACATCATAATGACCCACTGTTACATAATGATGCCCCACGGTTACATCTTAATTACCCATTGTCACATCATAATGTTCCACTGTTACACCATAATGTCCCACTGTCACAACATAATGCCCCATTTTCTCATTATAATGCTCCACTGTCACATCATTATGCTCCACTGTTACATCATAATGTCCCAGTGTCACATCATAATCTCCACTATAACATCATAATGTTCCACTGTCACATCATAATGCCCCATTGTCTAATCATAATGGCCCACAATTACATCATAATGTACCACTGTAACATCATAATGCCCCATTGTCTCATCATAATGCCCCACTCTTTCATCATAATGTCCCACTGTCACATCATAATGTCCTACTGTTACATCATAATGCTCCACTGTTACATCATAATGTCCCATTGTCACATCATAATGCCCCATTGTCACATCATAATGCCCCACTTTTACATCATAATGTCCCAGGGTCACATCAAAATGCTCCACTGTCACATCTTAATGCTCCAGTGTTACATCATAATGTCCCAGTGTCACATCATAAGCTCCACTATTAAATCATAACGTTCCACTGTCGCATCATAATACCCCATTGTCACATCAGAATGCCCCACTCTTACATCATAATATACCACTGTCGCATCATAATGCCCCATTGTCTCATCATAATGCCGCTCTGTCACATCATAATGCCCCACACTTACATCATAATGTCCCACTATCACATCATAATGCCCCATTGTCTCATCATAATGCCCCATTGTCACATCATAATGCATCACTGTGACATGATAATGTCCCACTGTCACATCACAATGTCCCATGATCACACCATAATGCTCCACTGTCACATCATAAAGCTCCACTGTTACATCATAATGTCCCTGTGTCACATCATAAACCCCACTATTACATCATAATGTTCCACTGTCACATCATAATTCCCCATGTCACATCATAATGCCCCACTCTCACATGATAATGTACCACTGTCACGTCATAATGCCCCTTTGGCTCATCATAAGGCCCTACTGTCACATCATAATGCCCTTCTGATACATCATAATGCTCCACTGTTACATCATAATGTCCCATTGTAACATCATAATGCCCAATTTCACATCATAATGCCCCACTGTTACATCATAATGTCCCAGGGTCACATCATAATGCTCCACTGTCACATCATAATGCTCCACTGTTACATCATAATGCCCCACTGTCACATCATAATGCCCCACTCTTACATCATAATGTCCCACTGTTACATCATAATGCCCCATTGTCTCATCATATTGCCCTACTGTCACATTATAATACCCCACTGTTACATCATAATCTCTCAAGCTCACATCATAATGCTCCACTGTTACATCATAGTGTCCCAGTGTCACATCATAAGCTCCACTATTACATCCTAATGTTCCACTGTCACATCATAATGCCCCATTGTCACATCATAATGCCCCACTCTTACACCATAATGTCTCACTGTCACATATTAATGCCCCATATTCTCATCATAATGCCCCATTGTCTCATCATAATGCCCCACTGTCACATCATAATGCCCCACTGTCACATCATAATGCCCTACTGTTACATCATAATGCTCCACTGTTACATCATAATGTCCCATTGTCACATCATAAAGCCCAATTGTCACATCATAAAGCCCCATTATCGCATCATAATGCCCCACTCTCACATCATGATGCTCCACTGTTACATCATAATGTCCCTATGTCACATCATAATGCTGACTGTTACATCATAATGTCCCACGGACACATCATAATGCTCCACTGTCACATCATTATGCTCCACTGTTACATGATAATGTCCCAGTGTCACATCATAATCTCCACTATTACATCATAATGTTCCACTGTAACATCATAATTCCCCATTGTCTAATCACAATGCCCCACTCTTACATCATAATGTACCACTGTAACATCATAATGCCCCATTGTCTCATCATAATGCCCCACTCTTACAACATAATGTCCCACTGTCTCATCATAATGCCCTACTGTTACATCACAATGCTCCACTGTTACATCATAATGTCCCATTGTCACATCATAATGCCCCATTGTCACATCATAATGCCACATTGTTTCATCATTATGCTCCATTGTCACATCATAATGCCCCACTTTTATATCATAATGTCCCACTGTTACATCATCATGCCCTACTGTTACATCATAGTGCTCCACTGTTACATCATAATGTCCCAGTGTCACTTCATATGCTCCACTATTACATCATAACATTCCACTGTCACATCATAATACCCATTTGTCACATCATAATGCCCCACTCTTACATCATAATGTACCACTGTCACATCATAATGCCCCATTGTCTCATCATAATGCCCCACTTTTACATCATAATGCCCCACATTTACATCATAATGTCCCACTGGCACATCATAATGCCCCATTGTCTCATCATAATGCCCCATTGTCACATCATAATGCACCACTGTGACATCATAAAGTCCCACTGCCACATTACAATGTCCCATGGTCACATAATAATGCTCCAGTGTCACATCATAATACTCTACTGTTACATCATAATGTCCCTGTGACACATCATAAACCCCACTATTACATCATAATGTTCCACTGTCACATCATAATTCCTCATTGTCACATCATAATGCCCCACTCTTACATCATAATGTACCACTGTCACATCATAATGGCCCATTGTCTCATCATAATGCCCTACTGTCACATCATAATGCCCTTTTGATACATCATAATGCTCCACTGTTACATGATATTGTCCCATTGTAACATCGTAATGCCCAATTGTCACATCATAATGCCCTACTGTCACATCATAATACCCCACTGATACATTATATGTCCCACGGTCACATCATAATGCTCCACTGTTACATCCTAGTGTCCCAGTGTCACATCATAAGCTCCACTATTACATCATAAGGTTCCACTGTCACATCATAATTCCCCATTGTCACATCATAATGCCCCACTCTTACACCATAATATCTGACTGTCACATATTAATGCCCCATTGTCTCATCCTAATGCCACATTGTCTCATCATAATGCCCCACTGTCACATCATAATGCCCCATTGTTTCAACATAATGCCATAGTGTTACATCATAATGCTCCACTGTTACATCATAATGTCCCATTGTCACATCATAATGCCCAATTGTCACATCATAATGCCCCACTTTTTCTTCATAATGCCCTACTGTCACATGATAATGCCCTACTGTAACATCATAATGCCCCACTGTCACATCATAATGCCCCACTGTCACATCATAATGCCCCACTGTTACATCATAATGCCCCATTGTCTCATCATAATGCCCCATTGTCACATCATATTGCCCTACTGTCACATTATAATACCCCACTGTTACATCATAATCTCCCACGCTCACATCATAATGCTCCACTGTTACATCATAGTGTCCCAGTGTCACATCATAAGCTCCACTATTACATCATAATGTTCCACTGTCACATCATAATGCCCCATTGTCACATCATAATGCCCCACTCTTACACCATAATGTCTCACTGTCACATATTAATGCCCCATTGTCTCATCATAATGCCCCATTGTCTCATCATAATGCCCCACTGTCACATCATAATGCCCCACTGTCACATCATAATGCCCTACTGTTATATCATAATGCTCCACTGTTACATCATAATGTCCCATTGTCACATCATAAAGCCCAATTGTCACATCATAAAGCCCCAATGTTTCAGCATAATGCCCTACTGTCACATGATAATGCCCTACTGTAACATCAGAATGCTACACTGTCACAAGATAATGCCCTATTGTCACATCATAATGCCCCACTCTTACATCAAAATGCCCCACTGTCAAATCATAATGCCCCACACTTACATCATAATGCTCCCCTGTTACATCATAATGGCCCATTGTCACATCATAATGCCCCCTTGTCACATCATAAAGCCCCACTGTTTCATCATAATGCCCCACTGTCACAATATAATGCCCTACTGTCTCATCATAATGCTCCACTGTTACATCATAATGTCCCAGTGTAATATCATAATGCTCCACTGTTACATCATAATGTTCCACTGTCAGTTAATAATGCCCCATTGTCACATCATAATGCCCTACTGTCACATCATAATGCCCCACTGTTACATCATAATGTCCAACGGTCACATCATAATGCTCCACTGTTACATCATAATGTCCCACAGTCACATCATAAAGCTCCACTGTCACATGATAATGTTCCACTGTTACATCATAATGTCCCAGTGTCGCATCATAAATACCACTATTACATCATAATGTTTCACTGTCACATCATAATGCACCATTGTCACATCATAATGTCCCACTGTTACATCATAATATCCCACTGTCACATCATAATGCCCCACTGTTACATCATAATGTCCCACTGTCACATCATAATGCTCCACTGTTACATCATAATGTTCCTCTGTCACATAATAATGCCCCATTGTCTCATCATAATGCCCACTGTTACATCATAATGTCCCACTGTCACATCATAATGCTCCAAGGTTACATCATAATGTTCCACTGTCACATCATAATGCCCCAATGTCACATCATAATGCCCTACTGTTACACCATAATATCCAAAGTTCACATCATAATGACCCACTGATACATAATGATGCCTCCCGGTTACATCTTAATTACCCATTGTCACATCATAAAGTTCCACTGTTACACCATAATGTCCCACTGTCACATCTTGATGCCCCATTGTCATATCATAATGCCCCACCATTACATCATAATGTCCCACTGTCTCATCATAATGCCCCATTGTCTCATCATAATGCCCCATTTTCGCATCATAATGCCCCACTCTCACATCATGATGCTCCACTGTTACATCATAATGTCCCTATGTCACATCATAATGCTGACTGTTACATCATAATGTCCCACGGACACATCATAATGCTCCACTGTCACATCATTATGCTCCACTGTTACATGATAATGTCCCAGTGTCACATCATTATCTCCACTATTACATCATAATGTTCCACTGTCACATCATAATTCCCCATTGTCTAATCACAATGCCCCACTCTTACATCATAATGTACCACTGTAACATCATAATGCCCCATTGTCTCATCATAATGCCCCACTCTTACAACATAATGTCCCACTGTCACATCATAATGCCCCACTTTTACATCATAATGCCCCACATTTACATCATAATGTCCCACTGGCACATCATAATGCCCCATTGTCTCATCATAATGCCCCATTGTCACATCATAATGCACCACTGTGACATCATAAAGTCCCACTGCCACATTACAATGTCCCATGGTCACATAATAATGCTCCACTGTCACATCATAATACTCCACTGTTATATCATAATGTCCCTGTGACACATCATAAACCCCACTATTACATCATAAGGTTCCACTGTCACATCATAATTCCTCATTGTCACATCATAATGCCCCACTCTTACATCATAATGTACCACTGTCACATCATAATGGCCCATTGTCTCATCATAATGCCCTACTGTCACATCATAATGCCCTTCTGATACATCATAATGCTCCACTGTTACATGATATTGTCCCATTGTAACATCGTAATGCCCAATTGTCACATCATAATGCCCTACTGTCACATCATAATACCCCACTGATACATCATAATGTCCCACGGTCACATCATAATGCTCCACTGTTACATCCTAGTGTCCCAGTGTCACATCATAAGCTCCACTATTACATCATAAGGTTCCACTGTCACATCATAATTCCCCATTGTCACATCATAATGCCCCACTCTTACACCATAATATCTGAGTGTCACATATTAATGCCCCATTGTCTCATCCTAATACCACATTGTCTCATCATAATGCCCCATTGTCACATCATAATGCCCCATTGTCACAACATAATGCCATACTGTTACATCATAATGCTCCACTGTTACATCATAATGTCCCATTGTCACATCATAATGCCCAATTGTCACATCATAATGCCCCACTTTTTCATCATAATGCCCTACTGTCACATGATAATGCCCTACTGTAACATCAGAATGCTCCACTGTCACATCATAATGCACCATTGTCACATCATAATGCCCCACTCTAACATCATAATGTCCTACTGTCACATCATAATGCCCCATTGTCTCATCATAATGCCCCACTGTCACATCATAATGCCCCAATCTTACATCATATTGCTCCCCTGTTACATCATAATGGCCCATTGTCACATCATTATGTCCCATTGTCACATCATAATGCCCCACTGTTTCATCATAATGCCTCACTGTCACATCATAATGCCACACTCTTACATAATAATGTCCCACTGTCACATCATAATGCCCCATTGTCTCATCATAATGCCCCATTGTCACATCATAATGCCCCTTTGTTATATCATAATGTCCCACTGTCACATCATAATGCCAAACTGTTACATCATAATGTCCCACTGTCACATCATAATGCTCAACTGTTACATCATAATGTCCCTGTGTCACATCATAATGCTCCACTGTTACATCATAATGTTCCTCTGTCACATAATAATGCCCCATGTTCTCATCATAATGCCCACTGTTACATCATAATGTCCCACTGTCACATCATAATGCTCCAAGGTTACATCATAATGTTCCACTGTGACATCATAATGCCCCAATGTCACATCATAATGCCCTACTGTTACACCATAATATCCAAAGTTCACATCATAATGACCCACTGTTACATAATGATGTCACCACGGTTACATCTTAATTACCCATTGTCACATCATAATGTTCCACTGTTACACCATAATGTCCCACTGTCACATCATAATGCCCCATTGTCTCATTGAAATGCCCCACTGTCATATCGTAATGCCCCACCATTACATCATAATGTCCCACTGTCTCATCATAATGCCCCATTGTCTCATCATAATGCCCCTATGTCTCATCATAATGCCCCATTTTCACATCATAATGCCCCACTCTCACATCACGATGCTCCACTGTTACATCATAATATCCCTATGTCACATCATAATGCTCCAATGTTACATCATAATGTCCCACGGACACATCATAATGCTCCACTCTCACATCATTATGCTCCACTGTTACATGATAATGTCCCAGTGTCACATCATAATCTCCACTATTACATCATAATGTTCCACTGTCACATCATAATTCCCCATTGTCTAATCATAATGCCCCACTCTTACATCATAATGTACCACTGTAACATCATAATGCCCCATTGTCTCATCATAATGCCCCACTCTTACATCATAATGTCCCACTGTCACATCATAATGCCCTACTGTTACATCATAATGCTCCACTGTTACATCATAATGTCCCATTGTCACATCATAATGCCCCATTGTCACATCATAATGCCTCACTGTTTCATCATTATGCTCCGTTGTCACATCATAATGCCCCACTTTTATATCATAATGTCCCAGGGTCACATCAAAATGCTCCACTGTCACATCATAATGCTCCACAGTTACATCATAATGTCCCAGTGTCACTTCATATGCTCCACTATTACATCATAACGTTCCACTGTCACATCATAATCCCCATTTGTCACATCATAATGCCCCACTCTTACATCATAATGTATCACTGTCACATCATAATGCCCCATTGTCTCATCATAATGCCCCACTGTCACAACATAATGCCCCACACTTACATCATAATGTCCCGTTGTCACATCATAATGCCCCATTGTCTCATCATAATGCCGCATTGTCACATCATAATGCACCACTGTGACATCATAATGTCCCACTGCCACATCACAATGTCCCATGGTCACAACATAATGCTCCATGTCACATCATAATACTCCACTCTTACATCATAATGTCCCTGTGTCACATCATAAACCCCACTATTACATCATAATGTTCCACTGTCACATCATAATTCCTCATTGTCACATCATAATGCCCCACTCTTACATCATAATGTACCACTGTCACATCATAATGGCCCATTGTCTCAT